>SMDT01003026.1:0-307890 GCA_005392925.1 Aquilaria sinensis | reverse complement strand
CCACTTTACAGTCTTCTAAATTCAGTGAGGATGTGAAACAGAGCTTATGTCCTATTTTCTGCAGAACCCATTATGCATAATTTTTTCCGTTGCCATTATGAGTCTAATGTGTGCTTGAAGTAATTGATCATCACTTTGTTCGCAGTTTATGGCAGCCCGGCCAGCACAATATCTCCAGAACTTGCGTACGAATGAGCAGTTGAGGTCCTTACTGATTGATGATATCAACAACTGTGATAAGGTAATTTTGTACCACTTACTGTTATTTTGGTTTTTCCTGGAGTAAACGTTTGGCATACTCGGTAGCTAGTGTGATGTACTGCGCCTTTATGTTTAGATCTTCCTACCCATTCATGAACCCGCGCATTTCTATCTGCTTGTTGTTGATGTCAATTTGATGACAATCTCCGTGTGGGACACCCTTGGCAAAGGGCATATAATTGAGTATTATTCTGAGGAGATAGATTTACAAGTACGTACTTAACTGATTTGAACTGGCATTCGGATATGGCCCGTAACTGTTGTTCATAAAGTAACTGGAATTTAACCATTCCTATGCTGTCCTACTAGTGTGCTGCGTTGGACGAAGTGGTTGCTCCACCGAAATTCAAGTTCAGCGAGTTTCAGAAGGTTAAGCCAAAAGAATTCCCTGTGCAACCAAATACCTGTGACTGTGGATTGTTTGTTTGCTATTTCATGGAACACCCAACAAGGGTCACGATGAGTGTGAAGAAGGAGGTTTGTCCCTACTTCAGCTATTCATTTACATTAATTTTATTAAATTAATTTTTGCCATAATGAGCTATTTTTCCTGCTGCTTCCCAGTGGGACACACATGAGCGCAGATGCCAGTTTGTACTGGATCTTTTGCTATGCGATGAGAACCTACTGAAGAGCCATATTCAATCGACAGCCAGCATGTGGTTTGAGTCGCAACGCAAAGATTGTGGTGGTGTTGATGTTAGGAAGGAGCAAATACTGTCCGTTGATGAAGTTGTAGTTAAACGAAAAGGCAGAGGGAAGCGTGGGCAGAAATGAAGATCTGAAGACACAAGCTGTCCGTCTATCAGTTGCTGTACCCCATACAATTTCTATTTTGTGGTTATGTGGTTGGCCGGTAGTTTTTGTTAGGCCGATCATCCCATGCTAACTTATTTTGTATATATGGTAGTCTATAGAGTAGTAGTTGATTTTGGAGAAGGTATCCATACCCATCCTTCAGGACTTAGCTGCATTGCTAAGGGGCTCCTGTTACCTTTTTTAGGAATTCATTTTGTACCCTAGGGATATTTTTGGAGATGTTTCAGTGTTTCGACATCTCAGGCATTGTACATCCAGTGACATTACCAACAAGTATTGACATAATATAAAATGTTCAGGTTTCATACTGGTTGATGGATACAGGACTTGTTTACAATATAAATGAGCATCGTTTTCCCTTCCTGTACACAAGTGCGGTAATAGCTGAAACTGTAAAATATGGCATCTACAGAATAACAGTAGTTCATACATGACACATTTGACTGCAATGATTAATTATATTAAAAAAACACATAACACATTTTGCTTCACCTACAGTTTCTGTTGACAGTGTAGCATGGTTATAAAAGTGGTATTTCCAACCCACTTTTTTTGTTCCGGAAATTAGGTGTCTGTTACACGTACCCGAGCAATTGATATGCTCTTACAATGACAATATTACTTTCATAGGGTTCTAAGTAGTACCATGGGAAACAATAGGACGTACATCATGATGATGAGATTAACCCTCATCTGATTTCATGCGTCCATAGGACATCGCAGAACATGATAGTAATAATACATTAGTTCACAGTATTCATTAACCATGCTTCCCAACATCACACGTTCGTTACATATTAATACGAGGTCCGTTGTGTTGTTCCAAAACATTTCAAACTCCTTTCCTACATGTGCACATACATCCACCCAAAACAATACATGCTGTTATCTGCAAGTCCCCCTCCATGAATCAATTTCAAAGACCTGCATGTTAAACGGTGGAGTGGCAATGTCAGTTCCAACAGTCCAGTTCAAAAGTAATGTGCATTACCGAACAACGTAATTATCATCAATATGACCTGAACTTAACCCATCCCCCCCTGCCTGAGCATCTGACACTGCAGCATGTATTGGAAAGAACCAATGTTTGGCGCGAAACCCCATGCTGATGGGTTAACTGGCTGTGCTCCGTTGGGGAAAGGGGATGTAGAGTTCGCATAAACACTATAACTCTGAGAAGGCGAACTTGATGATGCTGGATGTGGATAGGAGGCTGTATGTTGAGACGGATACGATGTTTTCATATTGACAATGCTTTCTCCTTCGGTTTGCGGTTCAGCTTTGACAATGGACATAGCCAACTGTGAAGCCTCCTCGACCTCTGCCTTCTTCCTCGAACGCTTCCTTATTTTCTCCTTCCTCTTCTTTGATGCATCGGACTTCTTACCCGTCACCCGTATAGGATCCCGTATGATTCTGCAATGTTATCTTCCACCATCCATATCTTGTAGCATACTTTGGTGTTCTTCGAACAACTCGGCTGCTCTAACAGTCAAGGCACCAATCTTTTCCTTCATTTCCAAATATCCATCTTCTGATGCCCGAGAAGCAAAGAATGCAAGTTTGTTACATATGCCGGATAACTGTGATCGTTTCACCAAAATTGCTGATTCTACATCATTGGGAGCGACACGAGAAATGTAAGCTGGATCTTTTTTTGCATCCTTTGTCCACCTTTGTAATATACAGCTGTCTGGGATAGTTACTGCATTTTGTAGCTTAAGGACAGCAAAGATATGACTACAAGGAATACCTGAAACATACAAGGTAAGATAAGTAACTTCATCTCCATTGCATAACGTTCAAACAAAAAAATAAATAACGACTTAATGTGTATGTCCTACAAACCTGTGTAAGTAAGTAGCTTGCAACTGCAGTGATACACGCGAGCATCAGCATCAAATTTTACGTGTGTTGCTCCCGTTTGGCTTGCATATTTACGGACCTCAAATAAACGAGTAGTAGCACTTCCATTTTGTCCAACAACAACCAAGTACTTGGGCTCGTCAACAATTTGCTGGCGGATACGAACCAAGATCCGAGGGGTGTACACCTCGGCTGCATGTCTTTCCAGATGCTGAAGATGGGTAACAAGTTGAGGAATTGTATGTCGACTATAGAAGTGCTGCTGGACTTCTGCCTCCCGCAGCCTGTCTAGAGCCACATCAAGACGCCGAACAAAGTCGTACAGCGTCAACTGTGAAGATAAGAATCTCTTCTGGAAAGCGTGCATGCATCGGCCCTTTGTGTGCTTGTCATCCCAGCGAAGAACGTATTCTTCAAAAGAGCTGTCGCCCAATATTCCCGCTTATCCCAGACATCCTGAACCCACTGATTTTGCTGTAGCCCATGCTCCGTGATTGCTGAATGCCACTTCGCTTCAAGTTCCTCTGGGTCGTCAATATTAAGCATCATGTGCGCGAATGTACCAGCGAAGGCAGGTGATTCTTTTACATTTGTCTTGCAATTGCGCATCAGATGCCAAGAACATGTTCGGTGTCATGCTGTAGGTAATTCGGACTGAATCGCCAGCTTGACTCCTTGGGCACCGTCCGTTATAACTGCAGTTGGCTGCTTACCTCCCATACAGTGAACAAATCGGCTGAGTAACCACTTGAAGCAATCCTCAGACTCATCACACACAAGAGCGTAACCGAATATGGTTGTCATAAAGTGGTGGTTCACGCCTAGAATGACAACATATGGTAGCTTATATCCATTGCTATTATAAGTTGCATCGAAGGAAATAACATCTCCAAAGACTGCATAATCCCGCCGCATGCCACCGTCTGCCCAAAACAGATAGCATAATGTATCATCCCCATCAACCGCGTACCTACAGTAGAAGTCAGGGTCGGACATAGCTCGAGAAGTAAGATGGGCTATTGATTTCTCACAATCTGTTGGAAGCTCCCCAACCCTACAATCGGAGTCAACCCAATTGTATAGGTCCTTTCTTGTGAAACCAACATTTTTATATCCACCGTTGGTGACAACCATATAGTCCATCACCCGTGCCGTTCCGACTCCCACCCTGCGCATATCCGTCTTCACTTGTTTTACAGTATGACTAACTAGTTTCCTCAACCGTAGGAAATGTGACTCAAACTGTGAGGCAAGGACATGGTTATGGGTAACCTCGAACTCATGAACAAGATATTTCTGATTTTCATAACAATAATGAACACGAAAAGCAGCTTTGCAGCAACACCGCGAAACACGCTGAGGTGCCCTGACAGCCTCATGAGCTTTCTTTTCCTTCACTCTAGCCTTGCCCTCCCTTGAACAAACCCAGCGCCGCCGCTGTGGCACCTTGTACTTACAGCTCAACCTGAGCTCATCTTTACGCACAGAAAATCCCATCAAACATGCGTACTTCCGGTAGAAATTTTCAGCATCACATACCCTGTCAAACTGAACATGTTCGACATCATGAAACTGCCACTCATCAACAGGTTTGTTAATATTCTTGGCAATGACGGACAAATCATAATCAGAAGACTCCTCAAATAATGCGGCTGTACGTCCATCATCAGCCATTTACTGGCGGTCTGCAAAGTTTGCACAAACAGTTAGGGTACTGGAATAATGGAATGTAAATGTTATCCATACTAAACTTCATCAACTGTTATTACACCTACGTCATTGCAAGTACTGTCAATCAAGTAGTAATCAACTACACCGTAGAATAGCGTAATACACGAGAAATGTAACGAAAAAAAGAAACGTGAAAACAAGTTAACAGTTAAACCTGAACGTCAACAAGAGTGGGTATTTATTAAGCCAAACATTCTGACAAACACTTGGTGGACGTCCTTAAAGCTTCAGGTTGCTGCAAACTTGAATACCATGCCAACGGCTGTACAACAACATAGATATCGAAAATCTTGGAGATCAGCAACAGCCGCAACACATATATGGAGCATAGATGGAGGAGTGAACAAGCGTACCTGGCAAACACGTCCGTTGTTAATGTACAGCAGCAGCAGCGTCTTTAACTGCAGCATCCAGGGCTGGGCTACTGGTTGATGGAGCGCAGACGCCTGGGCAACTCAGATTTGAAGATTGTGCTGAAGGAATAGATGGCGGGTTCCTGGATATTGAGTTTTGGTTTTCTTAAGCGGTGCAGCTAATAAGCAAATAACTTATTTGGCAGCAGGTAAAAGTTTACAACCAAATACTTGTATTGAAATTGTTGTAAGTAAATATAGAAAATGTTTTTTAACAGGCAACTAGAACTTTGTAGACTCTTCTTTTGCGTTAAATGTAAACATTGTGGACAACATTTACATTCCATGTTGTTAAACGTTTAAAATACATTCTGTTAAATTTTGCCCGAAAATGTACTTTTCATTTTTTATTATGATTGGCAAATGTACAAGACAAAAAGAATACATTTTTTTATCTTTGCTAATTTATATACAATTTGCGAATGGTGGTAATTATAATGTACATATATGGAGTAATATTGGGAGAATAAAATCAATTACATTATTCATTTCATAAGTTAATAATTATAATGTGTAAGGGTCAAAATAAATGGTTTCTTGGTTTCAAGAACATTAAATATATATGCGATGCTTACATTGAATACATTTCAATGTAATTGCTTCTTTGCTTCTTTGCTTGAATAAATATATTATGGATGCCAAAATACATAGAATTACAAGATAACTAATATTTTTTTTCAGTTAAACCTCAATCGAAATGGAATAAAAATTAAACTCCACTCCCTGACAATATACCGTTAATCCATAACTCTAAATAAACGTTATTAATAAACCCTAATCTTAAACCATAATCCTTAACCCTAACCATAACCCTATTAACATGAATACCATACGAAGTGAACCGTAATCTGATCACCTAACATGAATATAACATCCGTTTCATTTGTCATACCATTTAACCTGAATCTCTGATGTAAGAAACATTTATTAGTGCATACTCCTAAAAAGTACGCAAATGTCTTGATTTAATGTAAATTTTTTTCATCAAATTTACGCTTATCTCCCTCTACTTTTAAAAACTACTTTAAAAATCTTGGAAGAACCCAAACCGTATCATTAACCTTAATCACTAACAGTACACCCTAACCTTAACCCAAAACCCATAACTCTAAACACTGCCTCCTAATCCCTACAAATTTTATATTAGTTATCCAATTATTTTAGTTACTTAATATTTGTAAGAACATTGTTATTGGGAGAATTTCGACAAGGTCCGACAAAAAATTTTCAAAATTTTTTTCATAACCGATTATTCTTGTAAAGCAAATAATACATCTAGTCAAGTTAGGCAAAATGATTGGTTACAATTATTCTAAACACATTTAACCAAAAAACGCAAGTACATTTTACGTATAATTCATAAATTCAAATTATATATGAAAATTTCTGTTCAATTACAATTTTTAAAACTATATGAAAATTTTTAAAAATCATAAATAAAGCAATATATGAAAATTAATTTGTTGTTTTTGCCACTAATTAATTTAATCAAATTTATAATATAGAGGATTAAAATTTTGGACTACTTATCCAATTATTTAAATAATTTAGCTTATTAAATTTTTTTAATAAATCAAAAATTAATTGAATTAAGGAACTCAAATACGGTATATATCTATAAGTAAATTAGTTTTGGTGGACTTGGTAAAGTCCAGAGACAGATATATTTCATTCAAATTTGATTTTTTTCATATACTATATAAGTGGGCTGATCACCTAAGGAAAATTGATTAGTGGCGATTCTTAGAAAGTAAAGCAAATGTCTACTTTTTTTTAATAATTTTTTAAAAAATTACACTTATCTCCATCTAGTTTTTAAATAAAATCTTAAAAAAATCCTACAATAACCTAAACCCTAAACAATAACCTTAATCTCAAACACTAAATCCCAACCCTAACCCTAACCCTTAACTTTAAATGGTAAGCATAAGACATAATATCTAACCTTAAAACCTAACCATAATCCCTAACTTTAACTCTAACCTTAACCATAAACCAAATTCCTAACCCAAATCCCTAGACCCTACTCCTAATTCCTAATTCCTAACTCTAACTCATAATCAATAAACCTAAACCCTAAACCCTAAACCTTAATCCTAAACGCTAATACTTAACCCCATTCCCTAAACTTTAACCTAACCTTAATCCGTAATGCTTAACCCTAAACTCTAAACTCTAATCCTAAACCCTAACATTAAATCTCTAACCCTAAACATAATCTTAAATGTAACCCCAAACCTAAACCATAACCATAAACCTATTATTAAATCTTATTCCCTAAATCTCATACGACTTAATTTAAATGGCATACCATTTAACTTGAATATTATACTATTTAACCTGAATCTTATATCATTTGACCTAACCCTAAACCCTTGTGTTTTAATTTAAGACAACTTCTATTTAGCTACACATATGATTGTTTTATGAAGTAAATTTTGTTTCCCACATAATATTTTACAATATAATTGTATTTGCGTGTTCACTCTTGAATATGTACATATTCAAATTTGGCTATTACTTAGAAATTATAATGAAATAAATTTTATTTCAAATAATCCATTAATTGTAATATTTGTGTCATAATGTTTGTTTAGTTTACATGTTTTAATGAATTTTTCTACTACTACACAATAAACAAATATATATTCAGTGAACTGTATTAGCATGATAAAAATTATAACAAAAGGTATTTTCATGTATTGTTATGTTGGGCAAATGTACTAGACAAAAATTAACAAAACACATCAATTTTAAATCTTTCCTAATTTTTCTACTATTTGTGAAGGGTGCAAATAATCTACATATATGGAGTAATATTATTTTTATACAATCCTTTACATTATTTATATCATAAGTAAACAATTATAATGTGTAAGGCTAAAAATAAACGGTTTATTGGTTTGAAGATAATTAATTATATATGTGATGATTACATTAAATAAATTTCAATGTAATTGCTTCTTTGGTTGACCCATATGTCAAATTAGGATGATACAGCCACATTATAATAACAACCGTAATTTAATCGAGGAAGTTTCAGTTTTGAGTTTCAGGTTGATTTGGGATTAAGCAGATAGTATTTTTGGGTCTTTCTCATCGCATTTAATACAAATTTGCGCAAATTATGACATAATTTTTTGCCATCAAATTTAGGTTAGGTAATTACACAGACTATTATGGATGTCAAACAAAAAGAATGAAATATAATTAATATTTTTTTAAGTTAAACCACATTTCAATAGAATGAAAAATAAACTATAATCCGTAATTCTAAGCCGTAATCCATAACTCTAACTAAACCTTATTCCTAAACCAGACCTGAAACCGTAATCTTTAACCCTCACCATTACCCCATTTTAATGAATATAATACGATATGAACCTTAATCTCATATCACTTAACTTGAATTTCAAATCCGATTCTTTTTGTATCCCATATAACCAGTCCAAAATCATGTAAGAAAAATTTGATTACTCGCAACTTGTAAAAAGTAATGCAATGTCTAATTTTTTTAACAATTTTTTCGAAAATTACACTTATCTCCCTCTACTTTTAAAAACAACTTTAAAAATCTTACAAGAACCCAAACCTTAACATTAACCTTAATCTCTAACACTAGACCTTAACCTTAACCCTAACCCCTAACTCTAAACGCTAAGCCTAATCCCTACTCTCTAATTTAAGTAATGAATTCAATCAAATTTTATATTGGATATCCAATTATTTAAGTTACTTAATCTTTTTAAGTACATTGTTATTGGTGAATTTAGCCAAGTCCTGAGATAGATTTATTTCATGCAAATCCGATTAGCCTTGTAGACCATATAATAGATGTAATCAACTTAGGAAAATTGATTGGTTATAATTCTTCAAAACACATTTAACCAAAAAAAGCAAGTAAAGTTTACGTATACATCTTATTCTACCTGGAACCAAATTTATTTGAAAGATCATTTTATTTAGGTCAAATAATCCATTGATTGTAAACTATTATCATACTAATAATTTGTTAGGAAGTTGTATTTGTTTACGCATTAAAAAAAATAAATTCATAGAAATTTAATAACTACATAAAAATTGTATTTTGAATTGATTATCACAGCTACATAGTAATGGCTTAGTTATGAAATTGGTTCTTCGTGAAAATGATATAAAAATACAAATTTATAATTTAAGATTAAGTTAACTTAAGTTAGAACGAATTGGCTTACTCATCTAGATTAGGTGAACTCATATAGTCATAGCTTCATCACCCTTTTTTTAATGGAAAAAAAGGAAAAAAAATTGATTATTGGTTTCAACATATTTAATTATATATACAATGAGTCCATTTAAAAAATAAAATATCATTAAATATAATTCTAATAATTAATTAAACTTTATATTGACTATATATTCCTACTTATTATGTTGCCAATAATTATTATTATTATGATTATTGTAAAAAATAATAATAATAACAAATTCCCTAAACCACAAACCTAATTATCATACTAGAATTACCTTAATCTCATACCATGCGAACCTAAATCTCATACCAGCTGAACCTTAATCTCATACCATGAGAACCTAAATCTCATACCAGCTGAACCTGAATCTCATATCATTTAACCTGAATCTCATACCATTAAACCTTAATATAAAACCATTTAACCTAAATTTCATACCATTTGACATGAATTTCATACCATTTAACCTGAATCGTATACCACATAACCTGAATCCTATACCACACTAACCACATTCTCATACCACAATAACCTTAATATAATACCATATGAACCTAAATATCATATAATATGAACCTGAATCTCATACCACTTAACCTTAACCTCATACCACATGCGAACCTAAATCTCATACCAGCTGAACCTTAATCTCATACCATGCGAACCTAAATCTCATACCAGCTGAACCTGAATCTCATATCATTTAACCTGAATCTCATACCATTAAACCTTAATATAAAACCATTTAACCTAAATTTCATATCATTTGACATGAATCTCATACCATTTAACCTGAATCGTAAACCACATAACCTGAATCCTATACCACACTAAGTACATGCTCATACCACAATAACCTTAATATAATACCATATGAACCTAAATATCATATCATATGAACCTGAATATCATACCACTTAACCTTAACCTCATACCATTTAACCTCAATCTCAAACCATTACACCTTAATATCATACCATTTAACCTTAATCCTATACCATAACCTAAATATCATACCATTTAACCTTAATCGTATACCACTTAACCTGAATCCTATACCACACTAACCACATTCTCATACCACAATAACCTTAATATAATACCATATGAACCTAAATATCATACAATATGAACCTGAATCTCATACCACTTAACCTTAACCTCATACCATTTAACCTCAATCTCAAACCATTAAACCTTAATATCATACCATTTAACCTTAATCCTATACCATAACCTAAATCTCATATCATTTAACCTGAATCGTATACCACTTAACCTGAATCCTATACCACACTAACCACATTCTCATACCACAATGACCTTAATATAATACCATATAAACCTAAATATCATACCATATGAACCTGAATCTCATACCACTTAACCTTAACCTCGTACCATTTAACCTCAATCTCATACCATTAAACCTTAATATCATACCATTTAACCTGAATCTCATACCACTTAACCTTAAGATCATACCATTTAACCTCAATCTTATACCATTAAACCTTAATATCATACCATTTGTACCTGAATCTTATACCACTTAACCTTAACCTCATACCATTTAACCTCAATCTCATACCATTTAACCTGAATCCTATACCATAACGTGAAACTCATACCATTTAACCTGAATCGTATACCACACAACCTGAATCCTATACCACAGTAACCACATTCTCATACCATAATAACCTTAATCTAATACCATATGAACCTCAATATCATACCAGATGAACCTGAATATCATACCACTTAACCTTAACCTCATACCATTTAACCTCAATCTCATACCATATGAACCTGAATATCATACCACTTAACCTTAACCTCATACCATTTAACCTCAATCTCATACCATTAAACCTAAATATCATACCATATGAACCTAAATCTCATACCATTTAACCTTAACGTCATACCATTTAAGCTGAATCTCATACCATATGAACCTGAATCTCATACCATATGAACCTAAATCTCATACCACTTAACCTTAACCTCATACCATTTAACCTCAATCTCATACCATTAAACCTTAATATCATACCAGTTAACCTCAATCCTATACCATAACGTGAATCTCATTCCATTTAACCTGAATCGTATACCAAATAACCTGAATCCTATACCACACTAACTACATGCTCATACCACAATAACCTTAATCTAATACCATATTAACCTAAATATCATACCATATGAACCTGAATCTCATACCACTTAACCTCAACCTCATACCATTAAACCTTAATATCATACCATTTAACCTCAATCCTATACCATAACGTGAATCTCATTCCATTTAACCTGAATCTTATACCACACTAACTACATGCTCATACCACAATAACCTTAATCTAATACCATATTAACCTAAATATCATACCATATGAACCTGAATATCATACCACTTAACCTTAATCTCATACCATTTAACCTCAATCTCATACCATTAAACCTTAATATCATATCATCTGAACCTGAATATCATACCACTTAACCTTAACCTCATACCATTTCACCTCAATCGCATACCACTTAACCTTAATCTCATACCATTTAACCTCAATCGCATACCATTAAACCTTAATATCATACCATTTAACCTTAATCCTATACCATAACCTGAATCTCATACCATTTAACCTAAATCGTATACCACTTAACCTGAATGTTATACCAAACTAACCACATAATCATACCACAATAACCTTAATCTAATACCATATGAACCTAAATATCATACCACATGAACCTGAATCTCATACCTGTTAACCTTAATCTCATATCATTACACCTCAATATCATACCAATTAACCTCCATCTTATACCCCTAACCTGAATCTCATACCATTTAGCCTCAATCGCATACCACTTAACCTGAATCCCATACCACCTAACCTGAATTCTATACCATAACAACCTAAGTATAATACCACAATAAGCTCAATATCATACCATATGAACCTCAATCCGAGACCATAACCTGAATCTCATACCAGTTAACCTCAATGGCATACCACTTAACCTGAATCATATACCATAATAACCTCATTATCATACCACAATATCCTTAATCCCATACCATATGAACCTGAATCGAATACCACTTAACCTGAATATCATACCATTTAACTTCAATCCTATACCATAACCTGAAACTCATACCATTTAACTTCAATCTCATACCATATTAACCTAATTATCATACCATGAAAATTTTATATCACATGAACCTAAATCTAATACCATTTAACCTAAATCCATTACCATCTAACCTAATTATTATACCGTTTAGCCTAAATTACATATCGTATAACCTGTAACTTGTTGTTCAGGTTACAGTGTGATTTTCTTATTTTGTATACTATTGTGATATTTCTAAACTTGGGTCCTTAACTGTTCAAAGAACAAAAGTTTGGGGATGTGCCATGAAAATGGGGTATTGGTACACCCCCTGTATTTTAGAATCTTCCCCTCCTCAACTACCCCACACTGTTTCAGACATTCCATCAATTGCTAAGAATCAAAAAGTATATATATGACCGATTCTAGAGTTCCAACCAAAACAAGTTTCCCACAATCTTCTTTCAGATTTTGATGAAATGAATCGAGCAATATTCACCATCCGGTGTTTGATAACAAGGAATCATAGATGGTCACATCAAATCCAGTTCTACGAATATATTTCGTATTTAACAGAATTCACAAAGATTGGTGCCGATATCAATTCCCACCCTTTTCATAGAACAGTAAATAAACAAGGGCCAATGAAGTTTTCAGCTCGTGGATTGATTGTCTACCAGAACCTGAAAATTTCTCGATTGATCATGATGCAGAACAAGCTATTCAAACCCTCACGGAGGCAACAGCCGCAGCGTTAGACGCAGCGCCGCCAAGGAACGACAAGAAGCCGGTGGAGACAGGCTGTTGTTCGTCCAAGAACAGATCTTCTGGAACCCTGAAACAGCCGTGAGCACAGACAAGTCCGAATCCAACCATCAGCGCCGAGATGAGGAGAGACCCGACATTGGTGAGGAAGACCACGAATATGCTGAGAAGAATGAGCATGCCGAGGGTCTCCTTGTCCGAGAAAGGGCGGCCGAAGAGGATGAGAGGCTGATCGGCGGGGCGAAAGAGGTAGAGGAAGAGCCAGGATGAGAGGAGGCCGAGGAGGAGGAGGAGAGAGAAGGGGTGGGAGATGAGGGAGAAAGCGAGGACCAGAGCGATGAAGGATAGGTAATTGACACGGAAATAGGCGTAGTTTTTCCGGAGGCGGAGAGTGGCCTCGGCGAAGGATTCGGGCTTGGAGAAGGCGGAGCGATCGGCAAGCTCCTGCCAGTGGCGGCGCTCGGCGAGGCCATTGCGGACGGACTCGGATATGTGGGCGATGAAGGCGCGGAATGCCGGGGTGGAGACCGGCGGCTGAGAATCTGCGGACTGGGGAACGAGGATCGGCGGTCCGGCTGAAGACATGTTTTTAGGGTTGAGAGAAATATTGTTTCTTGCGGTGGAAGAGAAAATAAATGGGGAGAAAAAATTGCATTTAGAATTGGGAGTAGTGTTACGTTGGAGGAAGAAGCGAGAAGCCGTTTCACGGTCCTTGGTTTCTTCCCCCGACACAACAGGACGTTGATCGCAGGGTATGGCAATGGCAACGGCAACAAACATATGCCCTTAAAGTTGTATAGAATATAGAATAATCAAACAGGTTTCCCTTCTTCAATTTTAACCAATTTAAATCAATTTTACGTTAAAAATTTATGTCAATGAACGCTAGACATGACGTTTTTCTAAAT
Organism: Aquilaria sinensis; assembly: GCA_005392925.1. NCBI lineage: Eukaryota > Viridiplantae > Streptophyta > Magnoliopsida > Malvales > Thymelaeaceae > Aquilaria > Aquilaria sinensis. The sequence goes on along the minus strand of SMDT01003026.1, from coordinate 293,757 downwards.
ATTTTTTGAGAGAGAGTTTCACTAATGTATCATTTACTAGTGACTAGTCTCATAGATGATTATTAACCAGAGTATGATTCACTTGAGTTTTTATTTTTTATTTTTTTGAAGAGTACTTTAATTTTTTTTTTAAATTAAGACTACTTGAGTTTAAACAGTTGATTAATTGTTTTGCACATATTTTAAAAACATACAAATTTGTACAAAATGTAGCACTTGTACTCTTACTAAATTATGTACAGAGGATTTTATTTAGCACACAAAATTATATTATAAATACAAGTTACTAAAGTCTAGAGAACCAAGTAATTATTTCTGTTTCTCTATTTTCATTTTTCGTTTTATCCTACAGAACTAAATTCAACCTGCGCCTGTAACAATCAGAGATCCCTAACAGCTTTGTCATATTTACTGGTGTGCCAAAAATGATCATACTAACTGCCGGTTCTTTCACAGAGTTTAATCATGCACAAGTAGATTGTGATTACCACTAGTGTCACATAATAACAGAGTTTCCCCGCAAGCATTGTTGAAAGTTATAGTCTCCCACATTACACCTTCCAACAAGCACATACAGTATACTGAATGTGCAGACTGTGGAACCAGGCAAAAGGGTTATTTAAACTCCAACTCCGCACGGACAGTAGAACACCATGACGGGGAACTCTGAGAAAACAACAGGATCAGAAGGTGGAACCATTCCATCCGAAGTTGGAGCCCTGCAACAAACGCCATTTCTAAAATCAACGCTGGCAAATCTTCCACTAATTGGATGATGCTACTTTTGTTAGAAAACTGAAAACCACATTAAGGAAACGAACATCAATCCGGTTCTTTAAAGAAGAGAAGCTAGATGGACAAGCGCTCACAGCAGAAAACAGGAATGATTTTATTACATGACCTAGTGCTGGTGTAAAGCATGCAAACACTGTGCATATTCTTGGCTTTGGTGTGCCTAAACACAGAGGGAGAATGCAATGAGAAAAGCAAATAAACGAATTTCAATTACATAATCTCGTATGGTTATAAAAGAAAATCAGACAGTATCATCTCCAGTAAATTTGTAAGAAGTGATGAGATTACTTGCCTTGGCGTCATAGAATTTGAGGAAGTATCTTGACTTTGGAACAGAAAGCTTGGTTTCAAGAATTTCAGCAATTGCAGCACTCAACTTCTTGTTCACATCAGGGCTGAGTCCACCAATTGACACCAGCTCACCATAAGCAGCAGGTTGCTCAGTTCCACCAAATGAAATTGGCACCGAACCCTTCAACACAATCATCACATACTGCATTTCAACAGAGTCAAAACTGTGAGACAGTGTGCTGATGAGAAACATTTTAGAGTACTTAATATATGAAAACTTTAACAGATTTATGATACACTCTTTTGAAAACTTTAAGATTTAACTGATCCTTATACTAAAAACGAGCATCACAGCATTATTTAACAAAAAAACCCAACATTCGCCCCAGCAGTACAGCAGAAAGAACATACAACAAGGCTATTAAGCTTATGTTTAAACTTAAACAAGCTCATATTGTACAAAAACATTGTGGAGCAAAGAAAGATATTCATCCTGAATGCTCAAATGCATGACATAGAAATAGATATGCAGTTAAAAAGAAAAACACTTTTACCTTGTTTGTCTTCACAAAATATCCACTCTAGAACTCAATACTTCTCATGGACATTTCATCGACTTGTTGATAAATTATATACGTCCAAAACTAGAAATGCCATAAAGTACAGACCATAAAATGGAAACCCTGTCGCTAAGAACTATGATAAGTCTACAAACATGTGAACACTGCTATGAGAAGAAGGACCACAAAGAACAGTTTCACTACACTTATGAACAGCTCCCCCTTATTAGATTATTAGCAGTATCTCGCACAAGTTCAATAAGCAAATACACAACATAACTAGCAGAAGAATGTGGACCACAACAAAACACAACCAAGTGCTGCATTACATCCAAAGCTACATAGTTCACAGCCTTCATCTGTGGAGAACCACAAGAGATCCTGGGAACAAGACCAACAGCTAATCACACAAAGCCTAGAAGCTCAACTGGGCGTTTATCAGTTCACTGTGATCATTTCTCAAAAGACCGACAAAAAAATGGATTCATACTTCAGCCCATAAAATTCCAAAAAAGAAAATTTTAAAAGCCCAAAAGATCGAACCCCACAAGGAAGATTAGCTTCGCATTCAACCAACATAAAGCCCCCATTTTAACCTTTTAAAAGGTACTAAAAGAACTTTTCAAGCTGAATAAAAAAAATCCCCCATAAAACTCCTACCGACCATTTCGGGGTTCCGGCAGAAGACAATGAAGAGGCTCAAGAGCATGAAAACTACTACTGGTTAATAGAAATGTAAACTGTGAGAGGGAGAACATACAGCCTCAGGTTTGCCGATGAGTTTAGCGACGGAGGAAGTGGCCTCGGAGAGGATGGAGGAAGTGTCGACGCCTTCGAGGCTGACGTTTGTGGAGACGGTCAAGCAAGGCATCTTCGTGCTTCTTCTGAATCTTCTCTCTGCACTTCGCTGAAAAATCAAAATCCCTACAGTGAAGCACTGAGTGGGTGGAGCGCTTTTAAAGCCGTTTCAGCGATGGGTAGATGAAGTGGGTATTTCATCTGCTCGAGCGTAACCGAGAAGGCCCTTTCTTCCTTTGAATCCACAAGCCCAAACAATATGGGCTCTGTATCCAATGGGCCGAATTCAGCATGCGTTTACACCAACAGAATTTTCCCGGCAATTTTCCCATCTTCGTAGGATAACCGGAATTTGGTTCCGGGCACGGAAAGAAGAAATTTGAGAATCCGATGGAGCAACAGCCAGAAGGCTCCGGGGACGGCGAGCAATCTCTGGCGCGAATAGAGCAACTACTCTCTCCAGGAGCCCTGGCTTCCATAAGATCCCTCATCGTCGTCCCGTGCACCTCCCATTCCACTCTCCTCTCCGCCCTGGGAACCCTAACTCGCGCACTCCAACTCACTCGAGACTCGCTTCTCCTCCACCACATTCTCAAGCTCTTCTCCGACCTTGCCTCGCACCATCCCGCGCTCTCTCATCTCGTCCGCGACGCTCTCCTCTCCAACGCGTCGCACTTCTCCCAGTCCCCTCGGTCAGCCGCGGAGTCACTCTCTGCTCTCGCTTCCGTATCCTGCTCAGTTGACGATGCTCGCTTCGCATCATTATGCCTCAATTCCTCAGTGTCCATTCGGATGTGGCTGCTGAGGAACGCCGAGAGGCTTGGTGTTAAGGAATCGGTGATGTTGGCTGTGTACATCGGGTTTACCAAGGATCCTTATCCGTACGTGAGGAAATTGGCTCTCGATGGCTTGGTGGGTTTATGTGTCCGTGGCCGTTTTGAGGATCGCTACGTGATTGAAGGATGCTGTTGCCGTGCAGTCGAGCTGCTAGGCGACAAGGATTCTGTTCGGTCTTCAGCAATTCGTGCGGTAAGAGTTGGTCGGCAGTGGAGAATATCGTTATAGTTATTTTCAATTTGTTTTATCTATTTGTGAGGCTGTGCTTTGATTATTTATCAAGTGACAGTCCTACATATATGCTGTCGCTTTTTTGTGAATGTAGGTTGTTGAATGGGGTAATATGCTAGTGGCATCCACCAACGAAGGAGACAAAGTAGGCTTGTCAGATGCACTTTTTATCCGGGTACATGGAAAAGCAGGAGACATTTTATTCATTTCCAGTTATAGTTGCCTTCATTTTTATGGTCTAAGCTGTCTCTTATTGTTGTCAATATGGTTGAAGCTTTGCTGCATGGTAAAAGATATGTGCGTGGATATCAGGCTTGAAGCATTTGAAGGTCTTGGGAAGATTAGGCTTGTATCTCAGGACGTTTTGTTACAAACATTGACGAAGAGGGTACAATCATCCACGAACATGAAGAAATCCCCCAGGCAGTGGCTTCAAGTTTCAGCCTCTGATGCTGCTGGAGCTTTTGTGCTTGGGATTGAGGATGAGCTGTATGAGGTAAATTCTAATATTGCTGTTTTTGACTTTGTTGCCTGTGGACTTCGCCTTGACCCAGAGGACTGTATTTTCCTTTTGGATGGACGCAATTTATTCCTCTGCTGGATATTTCAGGAAGCAACTGGGATTATGCTAAGCTCTCAGCAAAAAGCCTGTTTCTTAGTCTTCCAATAAAATGTGTATATACTGGGACAAATGTCCTGAATTTCTCAGTGTGTTATATTCCAATTGCTGGATATCTTTTGTCTTATGTTTGGGCGTGCTATTTCTCTGAAGTTCAAAGGCAGTTTCCGCATAGGCATTGATTTTAATTGTGTGGTTGTCTGTGCTTAATATGAAGGTACGCAGGTCAGCCTATCACTCTTTGCGCACACTCTCAGCCCTGTCAGCCAAATTTGCTTCTGAAGCCTTAAACCTGCTGATGGATGTCTTAAACAATAGGTCTGAAGTTGTCAGTGGACAAGTTCTGGATACAATATGCCAAATTGCTGCAGTTTGTGGTCATCTAGAACTGAACAAATTGCACATGCATACTGTACGTTTCCTTGTTATGTTAGACTTGAAAAATTATTCGGGAAGATTATAATGTTTGGTTTCCCCATCATGTTGAGTTCCATAGTTTCACGTGTAGGATTGAGTAACTCTTCTGAAAATTTGCATGAGATGGGGGAACAAATTTGACAAGTATATAAGATTTGAGCATCAGCATGTTGTAAAATAGAATTATACGTAATTTGTTTTTCTTTTCTGCTTATAGTTATAGCATTAAAGTTTCAATATTCACATTCTTGTTTCCTCATTTGTTCGAGTGACTACATTTTATTTCCACATTGGCAATCTTGCTTCATGCTTGTTCCCAATTTTTTTTGTATAATCAATTTCTTAAATATTTTTCTCTGATATTGTGGTTGTTTCTTGGAGCAGTTTCTTGGAATGCTTTCTGACAACAATGCTTTGGTAAGATCTGCAGCATGGGAATTATTTAAATTAGCCAGACGATTCAGTCAAGAGTTGTTTGATCTCTGTATCAAATGCCTTCTTGAAAACTTGGAGGATCATCCACAGGTCTGTCTCTGCGTCAAATTGGCATCTTCTATTATAGTTCAGCCGCTCTTTTCTCTCCCATGCTTCTGTGTTTTAGCGAGTGAGTTGGTGGGAACAGAGAGGTGTTCATCAAACATAATTATATAGAGTGCAGTTTGGCCATTTTCATGTCTTGGTTGTGCTTCTGGCATCAAGCATATGCATTTTATAGTTAGTTTTGACTTCCTAGGTTGCTTTCATTTCAATTCTATCATTTGTGTTCATTTGCTTGCTATTTCTTCAGGATGAAGCTGGCGTTCTCTCTGCTTTATTCTTTGTTGGGAGAAATCATGGGAAATTTGCTGCTCACTTTCTCAATGATGTCTATCAAGAGGTGAGCACAGCCATCAATATCCTATTAATTCACAATAATTTTGATAGACAGATAATTCCCTTCCCCTCTTGATGTACGTTCCTGACCTGTAAAACTAGTGCATTGTTATCTTTCATTTGACGAGGATGTATGAGCTTTGGAGGGTGAAACATACAATTATTTTTATGATATTGACACTTATGATCTTCTGTGTTCCCTTTGCATTTGCTTATGACAGACTATATTGGTTGTTACACTTTGGTTTTCAATTTATTGCAGTTAGAGCCAGGTTCTGGAGGCAACCTCTCTTTTGACAGTGCAAGGACAGCTGCATATCTTGTTCTAGCCATTTCTATTCCACTTTCAGGTGAGAAAGAAGTCCATAATATTCCACCAAGAGTGTTCTCATATGCGGTAACTCTGTTGGGGAGAATTTCCCGTGCACTACATGATGTGATGAACCAGGATACCCTTTTGTCATATTTATCTTTCTGTAGTAGGACCCCTTCTTTTTCTGTCAGGGACTTTCAAACTGAAGAGCCTTTGATTAATCCCTGTTTGGTGATGGGAAGTCCCTCTGAGATGGCCTTGTCAGATGGAAGGAAGTCATTGACTCCACAAGAAAAATGCAAAATCAAAGAAAATAATGAAGTAAGAACATTTGTGAACCTTATTTTCACAAAGGTCCAGCAGATATGGTTATTGTTACAATCAGGGTGCACAAGTGAAGTATTGAAGACTTTAAGGTAGTTGCACAATGAATTTTTCAATACAAAGCCCTGTACATGTTTTGTCTGCCAAAGTGATCTTTTCAGACTTGAATCTTTCACTCTCAAATTGTCATGGTTTTCTACTGCGTTTATGGGATAAATAGTTTCAGAAAAATACAAAATCCTGTCATTCCACCCTGTATTATCAATGTGCTGCTAAAAATGAGAACTTCCAAAATGGAATCCTTTCTCTTCCTTCCCCATCTACCAACCTTTTTCATCTCAAAACTGACCCACATATATAATGTGCTGCTGCCGTTTTCTTTATTGAGCTTAATTGATTACTTGTTTCTGGGAGAACTTTTCAAGCCATGGGTTCTTTTTCCTTTTCTTCTCAAATTATACCAAATCTGCACATTGCTTTCTTTTTCTGAAAATTGATTTGCTGTTGAACAAGTTGCAGTTAAGTTGGACTGCTATACTTTGGCTGCTAGAGCTACTTGTTAACCATAATAAATGTGTGTATTAGTGCACTGTTACAATGTGCAATTGCTTGTGGTGGGCTTCTTGCATTCTTCAAGATTCTTTTATTGGTTATTGTAGGGCTTGGAAAGAGGAAGTGGAAGCATTTACAGCAGACTCTCCTGAATCTGCTAGCACTTTAGCATTTGCATTACAATATATCAAAATTATGAAACTACTTGCATTGGTGATAAGCTACTTTGTTTCTGTGGACAAGCCTCAGCTTTTTGGTGTGGGGAATTTGGATATTTTGCTAGCTAAACTAGACAGAAAGCTCAGAGGAATCAGGAGTAGGTTTCATGGGCTGTCGAATAAAGAAGAGCTGCAAATCCTAGACTTGATAGTCTTCACTTTTATATTGAGGTTATCCAAAGTTGAGATCTGCTGCTATGATGCTACTGTCAAAAGGATATATAGGACAATTTCCCACATAGAATCTATTCTTGAGGAAGGATCTTTTGAGGCATCAAGCTTTGTAACTGAAGTAAAGAGCGTATTGCATGATATCAGTGATCCAGCTACTGGTTACTGTAGTAGGCAGGACATCTTTACGAAGTTACTTGATTCCTTCTCACCTGAGCAGATTACCTTAGGTGGGACCATTAGGTACCTAAATGCAGAACTGGAGGTTCCCGGTAACAATTCTGGCAATCCTCTTGCTTTTGTCCCAGGATTGCCAGTGTCTATACCACTTGAAATCACTGTGCATAACCTTTCAAGTGAAGTAAGCCTGTGGCTAAGGGTAACATATGGGGATGTCATGGAATTCATGTTCTTAGATCCTGGCCATATTGGATGTGAAACGGAGGTCAAAAAGTTTACGTTCAGTGGATTGTGTTATTGTACACCAAGTGCATTTTCTTTCATACTAAAAGTTTCGTTAGGTATAGAATGTCTCTCTGACGAAGTTCATCCATCCAAAACTTGTGGGGGCCCAAAACATGAGTTGACCTATATTTGCTCTGAAAAGGATGTTTATCTGTCCCAGAAGAGCGAGGACTGGATGAATTGAATCTCATTCCTTGCTCTAGATTGGATGCTGGAGAAGTGGTAAACTTATTTTTGGTATGTTGCAATTCCATGAGCAAGATTTTTTCTACAAAACTTACAGGGTGATGCTTGACCTTCAACTTCATCAGTTGGATGTGAAGTGAAGTTAGCAATGTTCACAAGCTTGGAGAACCATGGATCAGAATTTTTGGTCGCTTTGGTGCTATGTTTGGCTGGTTAAATCACTGTGTGGGGGAAATGTAGCTCTGGTGGATCTTGCAGGGATACCAAGCTTGCTCTTTCTGTGACACTGATTGAAAAACATTTCTTCTGGTGAACTTGTGATTGGCAGATAAAGATCCAATGGAATTTGTGAATAGCTGCACGTCTTTGGTTTTCTTAAATCATCTCAACTCCATGAATTCCTCATCTTCAATCTCAGGACCTTATGGGTTTGTTTGGATTTAATTAGCAAGCGAGGGGGAGGTGAGGGAAGGGAAGAGGAGGTAGGGGACCACTTGCTTCCCTCCATTCTGGGGGTGAAAATGCATACCAAGGAGGGAAGTGGGGGCTTCATAATACTCTCTCCCCCTCTATTTCCTTCTATCCAAACAAAGAAGCCATACCAATTATCCCTCCCCTCCCCTCAATCCAAACAGACCCTAAAACTTCTGAATGGTTTTATCACTTTTGTGTATGATTCTTGATGGTTACCCTTGCTAGGTGTGTAATTTCTCATTTCAACCTAATTTTGTTTCTCATGTGTTTCTTTTTCATGAATCCTCCATTTCTTTGTCAGCAGGCAGGATGTCTAGGGCAAATGCATCTTGCTTTCCATCATCAACGAGTGGCCATAAAAAAATTCATGCTTCATGAAGTTATCGTTCAGACACTTCATAAGTTGGTGAACATAGCAACTGCTGGCTTAAGGTTTAGCTGAGGAGAGCAAAGGTAATCAGTTACCTTTATTGGTTACTTGGCCCATTTTGAACAAGGCTTCTTTGGACCCCAAAGAGTGGAGGTACATTGTGCCATACCAGATAATGGCTTATCTTTGCTTGCTTGGTTATTCTGCCTTGCATCAAGCCCCTTAAATTCCCAGCTGGATTACAAACCTGTGATACTTATAAAAGTATTATTACCTCCCTTACAGTGTCTTGGTTGTTACCAGAAGATTTTTGGCCTCTGTTATGTAACCCCCCCACCCTCCACAAGAAAAAAGTAAGAAAGAAAAGCAATAACGTTTGCAGTGTTCACAGATTCTCTTAAGGTTAATTTTATTTGTGTGATGAGTATAAATGTATGTAAATTTAGGGTTAAACTTTCTTGAGAAACCCAATATGCAAGTCAAGAAACTAGTGAAAGAGACTTGATGCCAATATATAAAAACATGTATTGATGATTTTAATGGTTATGCCAACCATAAAGGATTGAAAAATATACGTAGTGGTTGTGTTTAATCTAAGTTTTCTATTTTAAAGTGAAAATTACTCCATTTGCAAGTTTAGGGGCCAATGTGGTCATCATTACAAAGCTTAGCATGCCAAAATAATCTAATAAAGTTTTCTACTTTAAAGTACCATATCATTTGCATGTTTACGGGACAGTATGCCAATTTTTACAAAGCTTATTGGTTGGATATGAAAGGGCAATCTTGGAGAAAGATGCACAATATGCCTGTGTGGCACATCCAAAAAAAAATGTTAAAAATGACATAATATGGCGCACGCAGAGTATTTAGCTTCTTCCTCTTGTGTTTTCCCCCACCATCTCAGGAGTATATTTAGCTCTGATCATAATAAGTATTTACATAGTGAGCATAAAGCGATTATAAAATATAATTATACGCTTTCTAGTTTGCACTTCTTTGAATGGTACTAGTGGGTCAAAAGGAAAATCATGCTGTTTGGCAAGTCTTTATCTTGGCACTTGGTAGAAGAATTCCTATCCAGCAATTACTCCTTTTTTTCATTATTGGTTGTAGCGTAAATTATTAAACAGCAATAAATTGTAATGATAATTGAGTATGTTATTTTGGTACTTAGACTTACTACCATAGTCCTGGCATTATTTTTTTACTCGTTTATGTGCTTGTGAACTACTTTTACGTTGAAGCATATTTATAGTGTACCATATGCTCAGAGTATGTCGTTTGATACTGTTTTATGTATTATATATGGTTATAGTTTAAATATATTATTGAAAGTATGGTGAAAAAAAAAAAAAAGGCAAAAGCTAGCATATGGATGGATAAGTTATCGATGATATTGTATTCGGTGTTTTGTATATTAAAGGGGTAAATTTCATTTATGGCCCCTAACTTTTTCACGTCATCCTAAACGGGTCCTTAACCTTTATTCTGTCATCTTAAAGTCCCTAATTTCCATATTTTTATTCAATCGTAGTCCTTCCGTCATTTTCAGGGTTTGACAGAAGTTTTATGAAACACTAGTCTTACATTTTCTTATTTCTATTCAAATTATCCTCACGGTAATAAATTTTCCACTACAACCATCATTGCCCCCCTCTCCCTCTCTCACAAACTTCGGCTGTCACGATTCCAACCCAGTTACCTAAAATCACATCCTTGTATACTCATCTTTTTTTGCTACTAGAAGTCGGCCAATTTACCACTATGTTTGTCCAGGTTCGCTTAAGATCAATCTAGATCAAACACAGACAAAGAATTATTGAAGTTCAAATTTAAAATTCAAATCTCTCTTCATAAACCTGAACCCATTAACCCAATTCCATCCGGTCATTGAATTGAATGATATGAATGACAAAAAATGTAGTGGTAAATTAGGAAAAAGATTTTTAAGATATCTCTAAATGTATTTGTGATTTTTTTTTTCTTTTTTAAAAAAGCATATATTTTTTATGATTTATTTTTTATTTTTTACACTGGATAATAAAAAAAGGGAAATTAATTTCAATCGGATGGAACCTTAATTAACCCATAATTTCAAATTAACATCTTACTAGAGTTTCAACATAACCCTGAAACAGAAACTATCTCTATGGAACAAATTTAGCATAAAAAGTCCTCAAATTAGCCCTAATTATGAAATTGAATAGCAGATATAAATCCATTACCAAAAACCGAATCAACACCGTATATATCATTTCTTTCTCAAACTTGTTGAAAATTTTGAAAATGGCAAAGAAAAATCCACAATGCACACGAACAGATTCCAAAATTCATGTCAAAAACACAGAAATCATTATAAATATTCTGGACAAGATTCAACTTTCTTCACCAACAAGTCATCCAAAAAATCTTGATCCAAACCATAGCAAACCTTCTCTGCCTCCTAATATTTTCCCAACTCCAACCTTCTGCTTCAAACCAGTCTCGGTTTTAGTATCAAACTCATCCCGAGTTACTCCCTACACTTCCCTTTCTTCCCGCTCAATCTCACTCACCATAAACATCTCGACCAGATGATCAAATCTTCCATGGACCATGCTCGGAACTCCAGCTCCTTAGGCTCCGAAATGATCCGTTTGTCGGTGTCACGAGAACAATTTTACTTCGCAATTGAAGTGAAACTAGGCAGGGATCTTGCCATCATTTTGTTGTATATGGACACCAGCAGTGGGCTTACTTGGATGCAGTGTAAGCCCTGCATCAATAGCTTTCAACAGAAGATCCCCAAATACTCACAGGATGCTTCTTCTACCTATTGGCCTCTTCCCTGCAGCCACCCTCTTTGCCAGGGCCCCAATTGCTGCTATGACTACATCGACGGCGCTTGTCACTATAACATTGGCTACATTGATGGTTCGAGAACTGAAGGTATTGCTTCTTTGAAGACCTTCTTCCTCCAAATCAACTGTTCAACGACTCTGGTGGTCAACGATGTCACCTTCTTCTTTGGAGACCTTCTTCCTCCAAATCACAAGTGCAATTAAGATATCTAGATTGATCTTGAGCGAACTTAAACAAATGTAGTGGTAAATTGGCCAACTTTGGGTAGCAAATAGGGATGAGGATACAAGGATTTGATTTTAGGTAAATGGCCTGGGATCATGACAGCCAGAGATTGTGAGAGAGGGAGAAAGGAAGAGATGATGATTGTAGTGACAAATTTATTAGTATGAGGGTAATTTGAGTAGAAAAAAGAAAATGCAAGACCAATGCTGTCATTTTTCATAAAAATTCTGTTATAGTTAACCCTGAAAATGAAGGAATGACTACAATTTGACAAAAATATGGAGGTTATGGACTTTAAGACGACAGAATAAATGTTAAGAACCCGTTTAGGATGACGTGAAAAGGTGAAGAATCATAAATGAAATTTACCTCTATATTAAAGTGGAATTTTAATAAATTTGCATCTATAGTATTGGTATTTCATTCAGTTATAGTATGCCTTGAATTTGAAGGGCACAATTTGTAGTAGTAGTATTATCAAACTCCATTACCGTGTCCAAAGATTTGAGGTTTTAAGTCTTTGATGATTGCATGATAAAAAAATGGGTACTGATGATATTCTGGAAAGAAGATAGAAATGTGAGAGAAGTATCCTTTTTTTTTTATTTTTGTGAAAATTCTTTTGTAATAGTAAGTCATACTTACAGCATGTTGAAACTAGCATCATGAGTTCCTTAGTGTTTAGGTTCTTAAGGCGCAATGGGGACATAGCATAGATAACAGGCCAGCGGATGAACTAGTAACTGTGTCGCAATCTGTTACATGAGCAAGAGAGCTAGTTTAAACTCTAACTATATCAAGAGCAGGTTAGGTTTGGAAGGAAGAAAGGACTAAGAATCGGAAGGAAGATTAAAACAAAAACCTAAATACACAGAATAGTCGATGTAAGGGTATCAAAGCCCCACTTCAACAAGGCATGGGAAAATTCTGGCAGCCCATTTCTGAAAACTTCAACTCAAAAGCTCCCATCGCCACCAGTCCGGAACAGTCTGGCCTACCATGGAACTTCAGCTGATCAATGCTGCTGTGGCTGCGTCAGGTCTTTACCGTGGCAGTGAATCGGTCTCGCCAAATAATTAGAATTTCGGTTCTGCGCTTGAATTTTTTGTGGATTCGTTTCTTCAGTCATATTATATTTTTTTTTATTTAAAAAAAAAGGGGGGGGTACTACAAGGTTGTTCCTTGTGGGTACAACATTTGTTGGTGTTTGGGGAAAAGCTTGCGCCATGCTCTTGTTTCTTCGTTGATGTGGACCTGCCACTGCCAAAGACATGCCCATGGGAACGGCAATAATTGCGGAATGGCGAAATAATACATGTGAAAACTGCAATTTTCTGCTCTATAGATTCTTTTTCCTCTGAAACGTGGGAACATGCACACACATAAGGAACAGAGATTCTTTTTGTTTGAAAAACAAATATGTGAGATATAAGAATTTACTGGACTTATACAATATGGCCTCGTCCCATTTTAGATGAAGCGTTTAGGGTAAATTTGTTTTAGGTAAACATGGGCCTGTTAACAATGTTATTGAGAATCCACTTGCATGCAAAATACCTAATGCCCCAAAAGTTTAGCATATTAACGATCATGTCATTGGTCAAAATTTAAGCGCCTTCACTTCATCTTCTTCTTCTGCCGCCACTTCTTTTTCTAATTATAATCAATACTATGAGTTGAGGTTGGTGAAGGTGATGCACTACTTGACAATGAGGATGGACAGTGGGATGTTGAATAGAAGAGAAGAAGGTGGAGATAGAGATGTTGGAGTTGCCTCAAGAGAAGAAGAGTTGGTTGACATAGGTGGAAAGCCGGCTGTTGGACCCATACAAAAACGAGGAAGATGGACCCAGGTGGAAAGCCGATGGCTAGACCCCAACACAATTGAGGAAGATAGACTCAGGAAGTGAAGAAGGGGCGGTCAAGCCCAAACAAAGCAGAGGAAGACGGACCTAGATCGCTTGTTGGTGACCATCTTTTCTTCTCATGCGGCGTTGAGGGAATCAACGAGGAGGGAGAGGTACAGATGGAGAAAGAATAGGTTTCTGACTTTAGAGATGGCAATTGCAGCAATGGCGGAATTCTCGGTATTAGGTGAAGATAAAGTGTTAAATACAGCTACCGCTAGGTGTAATGTACCTAAAATTTTAAAGTATACCACATGGTATACAACGTCGCATACTGTTACCGTTACTATAAAAAATTAATGTTAGAATATTATTTTTAGATGACATAATTTGTTTAATAATTTATTTTTACGCATTTTATATATATTCTAATTTTTCTCATCATAATTTGTCAAATACAAATAAAATATATGTGATATAAGATATTCAGTTACGGTAGCATGCATTAGAAATCCAATTGAGAGATATTATTCAACACCACAGGGACCCTCAGACTACTACCACATCCATTAAATTGTTATATTAATTAAGAAAAGTAACAAAAAAATAAAAGTAAATATTTATTTTATGATATGTGTATTATTTATATTTTAATTTTTTATATATTTATGATATTATTTATGTAAAATGAAAAAAAAAATAGCCGCAAAAAATAAAATATTACGGTACATACCACACAGTATTTGCGATATACCGCAAAAAAAGCAAGTTATATGTGGTATACCACAAAATACCACGACATACCACGCAGTAAAATGACAAAACGTAAAAAAAAATAAATATATTGCATACCGCATACCCGCGGTAAACAGTATACCTCACAATATATCAGAATATACTACAGTATTTAACACTATATGTGAATATGATGGGGATGATTGCAATGATAGCCCAAGAACAAAGTGAAAAGGGTATACGTGGGAGTGATGCTCGGTGTCAATGTAAATATCGGCAACTTTATGGGATTTTTGGAATTTGCTTGAATGTTTGTATAGATTATACATTAACATAGGTGAATTAAACTAAAATGAACAGCCCTTAAGTTTTGACATGAAAATTGAAAAAAATGAGTTATTTATATTTTTACCCTTTTTACATGTAACTCGAGAAAGGTGAAAAAATTGATGTTGAGATTATAGTTTGAATAATAATACGATAAAATAATTTAATAAATATAAAAAATGCTATACAGATTTGAGTTCTTTTTAAGATAAATAAAGTAGCGAGTTACAAGACTTTTAGCAGTACCTCCCCAAGGCATTGTGGTTTTTAATGTGACTAAAATTTAATTTTATCATTTTTTTTGTAAATTTAATTTACTCTATGTAATATGTTAAAGGCAGCGGCATCAATGATTAGGTTTTTTTTTTGTACAAATGTTGAAGACAATGGAAGCCTTTTCCATTGCCTGGAAATGAAAGGATCCAAGGAGCAGTTCTTAATCATCTCCAATTCACTGAAGTCAAAAGTGTTGCGAATACGGTCCAGGCACTTGCAGGGATAAAGTAAAAGGAGTTGGATGATTTTTTAACTTAAGGGGGGTACTTTTTTCGAGTTTCCATGTTATATACGGCATATTCTTTTCTTCTGATCATCCCACTTTTATTAGGGTAGGTATAAATTGGGTAAACCCGAAATCCAACCTAAACAACCTTTATTGAGTTAAGGTGGGTTTAGTAAAAATGGATCATTGTTCACAGGCTAATTTTACTTATAGGAAAACCGGTAGTTTTTTTATTGGTTCTGATTCCATGTAGAATAAACTAGATGTGGGACCAAACATGAGATATATATATATATATATATAATAAAAACTATAGTATTATTAATACATCCATATATATATGTATTTTTTTGAAGAATTATGATGCTCATCTTGTGTTTTTATATTAAACTCTTAAACTAACGTCCTAAATTGAAACAGTATGAAAATTATGGAATCATTCACAAAATTTTTCCATATTCACTTTAATCATTTCACTTACTAGACCAACTACTCCTGAATTATTTTGCTTTCGATCTCTCTACTCAAACTACTCTCTATGACACAATTCTTTTTTTTTTTAACTTATGAGCCATGTAAAATTAGAAATTCACAACATCAACATATTTCAGGTTTTGACACCAAAGAATATAGTTTTAAAGGCTCAGCTTTTCATATTGAATGTTGTATCAATGTTGGAATTACTGAAGTGAAGTAAATTGGTTGATATAGATGATACTTTACAAGTAACTCTTTTGAACTATTTTGGTAACCTCATGTTAAACTATTTTGAATGTGCCTAAGTACGTGTATTTAAATACTCATTTAATTGTATATTATGTCGAATATTCCATAAACTAATTATGGATACAATTTTATTAAATTTTGATATTATTATATGTATATGAAATAAATTGAAAAACTCGAGAACCAGAACTGAAAAGCCCAGAACCATGGTATTATTATATGTATATGAAATAAATTGAAAAACTCGAGAACCAGAACTGAAGAACCCAGAACCATGGGTTTTGTTCTATTCTATTTTTTGTTCTCAGGTTGAGTAGAAAAATTTTAGAACTGAAGCTATTTCAGGTTGGTTTGGTTCCACCATAAAACCAAACCAACCCAAACCATACTCACCCATGTAACTTTCAACTAAAATCAAATCCATTTATTTATTTATTTATTTATTTTTATTTTTTCTTTTTAGTTCCCCAAGGGCAACTGGCATGGATTTCCTCTTCAGATGACTATAGAGGCCGGGTTTGTCCCGTTGGCTTTTGAAAACCTTTAAAATTGGGAGGAAAAAAAAGGGTTAACAGCAGTTCTTTCCTTAAATTTATGTCATCGTTAAACTTTCTTCACAAATTTTTTGGAACTCACAGATTTACCCTTGCTCTTTAGACGGTGTATGCCTACTGTTGACGCCATCCGACTGGTTGATTTAGCCCTTTTATTTTTTGTTACGTAGAAGCATTTATACAAATATTATAAGGTTGAAAGATAGAAAAAAAAAGGGGATATCTGCATTTTTTAAATCCAGAGAGTCATCAAACCAGCATATACAGTATTTAATGAAAAAGTGACAGGGGTGAGATTCAAATTCCGGACCTTGATTGGTGCCACTCACGTCCTAACCACTAGATCAAGGCGCTCCAAATGGTTTAAGCTGCTTAAATTGCGTTTCATCTTAGAAAGTTGAAGCACATAACTTGTTTGGCTTGAATTGAAGAGAAATTTAGAATTCTTTTAAATCACAAGGTTCGCAATTACAACTTCCACTGAAATGTTTTGAAAATGTTTTTTTTTTCAGGAGTTGTGAAACAAGCATTTTTTATAAGAAAAAAAAACGCCCTTGTGCTTTAAAAGTTATATAAAAAATTTTATAAATTTTTTGATATCATGCTCATTACTGTTGTGTGAGACAATTTGTCTTTTTTTTTTTTTTTGGTAAATAAGACAATATGTCCGATGCATAAGTTTTTAATTCCACGTGTAAAGATAAGATAATTGTATAATGGATATAGTGAACATGTGTTTAATTTGACATAGGAGGCAATTTTATGGGTTTACCCCTTGCCCTAAATTATGTTCATCTATCTCATGCTGCTCTTATTGTGCCGTCTTCCCTCATGTTGGCGTCAGCGAGCTCGCCACTGTGGCTTCGCCGCATTCCTCTAAGTTGGATGCCTGGGCCAGTCCTTGTATTGTGTTCACGCCAATGGATTCCTGCATCAACTACCTGCGTCAGCTCTCATTTGAGGCGTCGGTGTGGAGATCGGAGTCTCTCCTCTAACGCAAACTCGTGCGACGTTGAGCAGAGCCCCTTCCATAGCGTCGATCGGAGTCATCAGCAATTCTCCAAGCCAGAGCCCCAACAACAATGTCAGTTGGCGATTCCAGCGCCTGAGCGGAGATCCAAGTCAATTGGAGGCAACAATCGGAGATAAGGCTGCAATCGGCGATGTTGCACGATAGGAGGCAACGGGAGATGATGGGAGGCGACAAGAGATGAGATGAGACGGAAGGCAGTCGACACGTGGCTCTCATCCACATTTGGAGATAGTTTATCTTAGACACTTTTTTATGTTGATTTAGACATTATTTAGATATTATTTAGACACTTTTTTTACTTATTATTTTGAGACATTGTTTTGTGAAGAAAAAATTTATGTGTATTTGGTCAAGACAATTTAATATATTTGTTCACACACTTTTTTATTTTTATTTATACATTTTAATCTATTGCTTTGGGCACTTTTATTATTTTTGAAGATAGTAAATAATTAAATATTAATCTATACACTTTCACATTTCACGTCAGACATTTTTACATATTAATACAAACATTTTAACTCATTACTTTAGACACTTTTAAACTTTACATATTACTTGAAGGAAATAAAATGTTTACATATTGTGTTATACACTTTATAGTTTACATATTGTCAGAAAATATATATATATAATCATACACTTTCACATACTTCTTTTGACACTTTATCCTATTATTTTAGACATTCCTGCATCTCCTTTTTGACACTTTTCTAGTTTTTTTTCTGTGTAATTTGGAGTCATAGGCGACAGATCTGTAGGTCAGCAATGAGGGCACGATCTGGATGGGCACAACGAACATGGACTATCAAGAAGGTTTGGATCGAGAAGCTGAGCGACGATCCAAATGCAAGGGGTGACAAGCAACAATGAGATTCGAAGGCGAGCAGTTACCAGATTTTGGAGACGGACGATGACAATGAAATTTGGAGGCGGTGACAATTCGTCGAATGAGGCGGTGGCAGAAGTTACAACAGTAGCGAGATAGGTTTTCAAAGGGTGAGGGTGAGTTTTGTCCAAGGGTAAATTAGTAATTTTTTTATTGAGTTGTGGGCTATATATAAGGAAATTAAGGATAGATTAGTATATCTAATTAGACATGTGTCTATAATATAATAATTAGTTTATGTGTCAGTACCAAACTATTGAAAAATAAAGGCCAAAAATGCACCATTGATCTCTCAACTTTGCTAATTAAAATGAGTTAGTCCTTAAAATTTAACTCAATATGATTTCATCCTTTAAGTTTGAAAAAAATTACACCCCCCCCCCCCCCCCCCGATGTTTGGTGAAACCTACGATTGTATTCTCGTTGTTTCAAGAACCCATAGTTACTCTCCTTAAAACTTAGCTCCGTTAATGACCATTACTATTGAAAAGAAAAAATGCCCAACTTGGCCCTCCCAACATTCATCCACAAAAACTTCACCCCCAACTTCTTCTGCATTTAAAGAAAAACAAGAATACAAAGAAGAACAAAATTAAAACAAAAATGGCATATGTGAGAAAGTTGGGCATTAGGAACACTGATTCAACGGGGGTAGGTTGGCGGTGAATTATGGCTTAGTGGAGAAGACAGTTAATCGGCAATGTATCATGGCCTGAAGATGGGTTAATCTGCGTGGTGAATCGTGGCTCAGTGATGGGCTAATCGCTCTCATAGGTGCGGTTTTGCTATCTCGTTGCCATTTGTTGCCAACGCTTTTTCATTGCCACATGATTTCATCTGAACCTGATTAAGCTAATGAACCTAAAGAGCCACGATTGTGGGTAGCCAACAATCAGAATGGCTCACTGGTGAGAGGCGGACGATCAAAGTTATAGGTAACCATTTCGTGAGTGAATGATGAGGCAAAAGAATTGAATGGAAAGCTAAATATAAATCATGCCATAAAATTGAATGGAAAAAGGAATTAGGGGTAAAAGATTACCTGGGAATCTCGTCACTTTTCTTCATCTCTTCTAAAGTGTCATCGGCGACAAGGGTGAGAGGTCCAAATTCGAAATCATTGGCGGTGATATGAATTCAAAGTCGTTGGTTGTTCTATTGTTCACCAAATTCGACAAGTTCAACTATCATGTTCACTAGATTCGAAAATCATCAAATTAATTGCTTTTGATGCTTGATTTTTTTTTTCAAATTAATTGGTTTGGTTTGAATGGGTTTTAATAATTGGGGGGCAAAGTTTCTAAGAAAGTATATTAGGAGGGAAAAATCAAGTGTTTTTTCATTTTTGTAGTAACGGTGAATAACAGTGTTAACTTGGCAGGAGGCAAATGTAGGTATTTAAAACAGTAAAGACCGAACTGTAGGTTTCACCATACCTCGAGGGAGGGGGGAGGTTTTTTAATTTTCCCTTTAAGTTTTCGTGTTAGTTTTTCAGCTATTGGGAAAAATTACAAACCCAGCACTAACTTTTCTTGTTTCAGCAAAAGCACCTAACTCTCACCTATCTTATGCATTAAAAAATTTAGTAAATTGCTAACCAAATTTAATTAATTAAATTATGTACATAATTAAATTAAGTTCAAAAAAATTGTATGATAATTTAAAGAATTTTTTAAAATATCTAATGATTTATGTTTAATTTGTTTAGGAAATCTAATTTTGATCTATCTATTTGAAAGCAAAAGAATTTATCTTTTTACTCGATCTAATTTTACTTAGATATCATTTATTTTTCTAACAGAATGATTGTTTGTTCATATCATCTCCCCAAAAGGCCAACAGCCCCTAAACAAACAACCCTTTTTAACTCATAAATTGTTTGATTTAAATTAGAAATCAAAAAAATTCTCTATACTAGCTCTTTGTACATTCAAATGTTATTTTAAGTGTGATAATTTGATTTAATCACATATATTAAAAATATTAATCAGTTAATTTTTTTTAAATTTCATCAAAATTAAGTTTTCTAACAAAACGTAATCTTTGCAACTATAAATAAGGAACCTCAAACACATGAGATCACAAATTTTAGCTAGATGGATCCCTTCAAGTCAATGAGAAAATGAAATTACAAATTTCATATTTAAGTACTAGGTAAAATTATTGGAAGTGAAAAAGCATACAAAAAGAAGGCCTTGTGTTTTTTGTGGTGATCGTGGTAGTATACGATTTACCAAATTATGTATGTCACATATTTTTGTGAATAGTGATTAATTGATGCAAGTGTGGTTTGGGTAGCTCTGTATCCCTTATTTGAAGAGAAGAATGTTGATATGAACAAGTTGGCAAAAGAAATGAGTAATTCAATTTTTCCCACTGGAGTTGGTGATATGAAGATTGAGGTTTAGTTGCTTATAAGCTTGTCAAGTGTAGATGCATTTCCTAATTCCGCTTGTCTAGTACTTTGATTTGTTCATTCTATTATCGCATTCTCTACTTATTGATAAATTTTTATCTAAATAATTTGAGCACTAAATTACTTTTATTTAAAAGGAATAATAATTGTGTTTATTATTGATTCATATTAAGCATTAGGTCTTTAGTAAACTAAACTCTTTAGGAAAAAATGAAGAAAGTCTTAAACCTTAGAACTGGGGAATATTTTCTTTTTTGAAAAAAAAAGTGCGAAAAAAGTGTATAAAACACAAATGACCTAAGTAAAAGTGGAGTAAATAAAATAGAGATTTTTTTGCTTTATAGATGAATTATTTAAATTTTTAAAAATTACTTTATTTCTTAAATTATCATTCAAAATAAATTATTTAATTATTTAATTATGTAGTTAGACATTTAGTGAAATTTATTAATTCACAAGTTAGGTGCTAGTGGAGGTTTCTAAATGGTGAGGTGCTTTTGTTGAAAGATTGTAAGTTTAGGACTACAGTTGAGTTTTCCTTGGTAACAAAAGGACTAACTTGCAAAATTTCAAAAGTTGAAGGATTAAGTGACACTGAGTCAAATTTTAAGGACCAACTGATGCGGGTTGTCAAAGTTGAAGGATGAATTGTGCATTTAGGCTAAAAATAAAAGATCAATTATTATTTTTAATAAAAATAATAATATGTGTCAATGAATGTATTATATGTTTTTTTAATACATAGAAACATATGTAAATACAAGGATATTAGATGATATTTAGTAAATATTGGAGGAGATCTGTCTACTTATTAAATTATGAAGAATTTCAAACTACAATTGACAATTATAACGTCTTATCCGGTCAGCAAAACTCCAACCCAACTCATAGGGCATGTTTGACACTCTACCACTAAGTTGAAGTCTACGGATGAATATATTGTATGTTGATTTATAGTTCTCTTTGTTTTTGTTTTTGTTTTTGTTTTGTTTGTTTGTTTTTTTTTTTTTGCCAGAACTTCGGTAAAAATTTATGCCACCGAGATGTTGAAAACTTGCAAAACTGGTGGTTTTTATATAGAAAATAAATTTGTCAATTTCTCTAGTTTTTAAAAATAGTCTGACAGCATTATCTTTTACCTGAATTGTAAAGGTGTCACAATTTAATATATAATATACTCACCATCTCGTATATTATTTATTGAAAATAATGATTAGTTACCCACTGTAAATAGTTTTTATAAAATAGTTAGGTATCATACCTAAATACCAAGTTAAAAAACGTAGAATTATCAAGGCATCCTCTTATAAGACAGTTGTGTGCTAATGGCATTCCTAAGGTTGAATTCATATTAATTTAAATCAATTTAATTAAAAATAATTTTTTATATATTTTTTTATCTGGGACTAATTTTATTTAAAAAATTAATATTATATAAGTGTAATAATCTACTCAAAATAAAATTTCTATAATCTACTTATACTCGAGTGTGCAAATGGTTGCCTGCAACATCCACCAATAAGTTGCATTCCATTCCAATTTTTAGGACTACTGATGTAAGCAGGAATTTAGGACTGGAGGAGCGAAATCAGTTCTTATTTTTTTATTCATCGTTTGATAGTTTTTAATCATTTTTTTTTTACTTTTGTTAAGTCTGTTGTCATCTTGGGCAACTATGTCTAATAAAAGTTTCAATAAAATTTTCACTATATATAAGTTAAACTATATATAGAGAGAGGTCTTATTTATATATAAACAAAAACTAATAGTTAAATTTGTAAAAACAATAAAATTAGCAAGTTGTAGGAGAGTGATGAGATTTTTTAAAAATTTGGAGTCAATTTACAATTCTTAGCAAAAGTTCAGGACCATCAAGTACACGAAAAATAAGTTGGAGATGAATTTAGAACAAAAATGAAGGTTATGAAATTTTGACGCAATACACATAGTAATAATATGTGGTAATTCTACTTCATTAAAAGAATAATAAAATTGTGGTAAATGTTTTTTATAATGTTTGTGATATAGAAAAATAATTGTAACCACTTAAAACTTTTTGTTTGCTAATTAGAAAGATGATAGATAATTGTATACTAATATCATAACAATATGATAGTAAATTATGGCATGGAAGTTCTTTAAAAATGTAAGTGAAAAATATAAAATATGGTGCAAAAGATTAATCTTTTATGTTTTTCTATTGATTAAGAAATGAAATTGACATTTGGGAAATAAAACTTGTTCATTAATTCAGGGAAATTTTATGTTTTAAACAATTTTTTTTTTGATATATTGTTTTACATAAAAGTTAGTGGAAAACTAGAACAAATTCTATAAATTATAAGTTTTTATGGAGTTCTACCTTTACTTATTATGTTATAAGTAAATTACTCCAATATTGTTGGGAACAAAAAAAAAATCCTATGACAACATTGAGAAACAAAATAAACCAATTTAATAACAGTAGTAATTTTTTTGTAAATATATATTTACTAATATACCCTATAGTTAATTTTTTTTCAAAATTGTTGGGGGTTTCCGCCCCTCCTCTCACCCTGCTAGCTACGCTACTGCAATTAGGACTCACTAACTTTTATTCTTGGGGTTAAAAGGTACGCACCCTAACCAGCTTATCCGGTCTACGGGTGTCCATTGAGCAGGGCAAGGACAGCTTACACTGCAAATTATACATGTGTTTGCTTGATTTTGCTAGTTTTGTTATCACATACCAACTGTTGTTTTCTTACGTCACAAGTATCATTTCTCATATGTCAGCTATTGTTGTAGAGCAACCATTGTTCATTTACGAACAAAATGGTGTTTTATATAATATTTTTTATTTTAAGTAATAAATATTATTTTATTTTTAAAATATTTATTATTTCATAAAACATTATTCTAGATGCAGTGATAGTCTTGTAATTGGTAGGTTACTGATGAGATAAGTTGAAATGTTACTCCATATATATAAGCAAACAACATTTGTTCTTTAGGTTATATCACATTTATACTTACATGCTGATTGTTATTCCTCTCACTAAGAAATGATTTTCCTTTCATTAATTTATTATTTTGTTTCCATAAGAAATATTGTTTTGGACGTAGTGGCAATCTTTTTATGGGCTAGTAAAAGTGTATATAGTGGTCAGCAGGGATGTCAAAAAATATAAATCAGCTCCTACCCTCTTCAAATCAAACCACCTGTATCAAAACTTAACCTTACCCACAAAGTTATAGGTAAGATGTAGGTTTAAATAATCATACTCAACTCTACCCACACATCTTCTAAATTATTTTTTATTTAAAATATAATTTTATTTCAAAGTAAAATCATAATTTAACATAAATTACCATAAATTGTCTTAGTTTATGCTTTTTTAATTATTCGTTAATTTTAAATATAAGCATTTTTAAAAAAAAAATACATAAAAATATAAAAAAATAAAAATTAAATATATGTTTTAAATTGATTGGCAGGTAGCACCTATTTACCTGTGAAACAAGTATTGTCTAAACTCAATTATCTGTTGAGAGGTTTCAGGATTAGGTAAAGTTCGACTCAAACCCGGCGTGTTAATATTCATGTTCCTCAACATGCATTATTAACAGTTTTAAGTCTTTTATAAAAAAGAAAAGAAAAGAAAAGTAAAAAATTATGCAAGCGTGGGAAATTATGTATTTTTATTAATCGAATCCCAAGAAATCGGCATTTCCTCAGTCATAAATACATTGTATAATTTGGAGTGGGTCACTTGACTCACTTATCCCCGTGGTCAAAAAAGTCCGGCTATCAATCAAAAATGGGCCCTCAAGAGTGATTTACTACTAGTCTACCATTCTACATGTTGCATTGGGACGTGGACAGCGTAGCAAAAAATAAGCTTAAAAATCTGAGCAGGCGAAAAGATCAAACAGATTTAAGGGAAAATTATCAAAATCCCTTCGCAGGGATAAGTGAACCTACACCTAATCTTCTCCCTATTTCAAACATTTATACTTATCTTTTTTCTAAATTAATTTTATCATTCATCATTATAAAAAAATATAAAAAATATCTAAGTTTATCATCTTAACTTTCTTTCTTAGAAAATTTGTCCTTGACTTATGTATCTATATGTTGTGAGTTTTAAATCCTAACTGTAAGTACATGGTAGATGTTGAAGTTAGGTAAGAAAGAGTATCATTTACACGAGGATTGATTGAATTGGTTGCCAAGTATCACTACTCTAAGTTAACTTAGCTAAACAATCTAAATTAAATGAAAATTTAAACAAGTCATGCAAGTAACTAAACTTAGCTAAGTGAAATGCTACTAACCTAAGATGCAAGAATACAATCAAATTTTTTGTTTTTGTTAAATTACTAAGGCACACTTCCTATGGGTTCACTACTTAATTTGGCCAACTAGTGAATTAAAGCTAATGGTTTTGTTTTTCTACTTGTTGGTGAAGTTAACCTATTGGACTCTCATTCTTCCAAGTGAAAAGGCTACTATCTTAAGTTTAAACTAGAATATACTATGGGACTCAAAGCTAGCTTCCAAAATCATTGTACTGTAGAGCTGCAACGCCATTTGGGCCCATAGCCTCAATGAACTGTTTCTCTAAACTTTTCATTGTCCACTCCGCTCGCTTCCGATCTGATTCGATGCTTGAATTCCCTTATTCATCCTACAAAATGAAAGTCAAAATTAAGAAATGACAGAAAATGTGGTATGGTGATGTAGAAAAAAGACACTTAAAATTTCAAAAAAGTCAACAATTTTAACAGTATAAAATGACATTTATCAATAACAAGCTACTGCCCTTTATTTCATCATTGTCAACTTACATTAGCCATTTGGATCTAAGTAAAAAAAAACCCCTAAGCCAATGTCAGACCCCGAATCCTCTATTGAGACCAAGTTTTCATGAATTATAAATCCTAGTTTACCTCAGTTAAAATCCCTAATTGCTGCTATAATTTCTTCAACTCTATGTGAAGATCATGCTCAAAATTTTGTCAATTAGCACAAAAATTGGATGAGGACATTGGGGAAAACAAATTTCCAAAAATTTTAACATTTTTTTGGAAATTAAAATTCATAACAATAAGGAAAATTTTAGATAGATGAGCAAACTAGGAGAGATGCAACATCAAGATAAGGCAAGAAGTCGAGTGAATTGTCTCATATTATGGAGCCACTTCCAACGACTAGAACAAGTAGCAATTTACTTTTCTGTCATTGACAGAGAATGAAAAAGCTGAGATCGTGGGCGAGGTTGGAGAGATGCAGGGCTTGCAATAATTCTAGGAGTAGCTAGTGGAGGAAAAGAAGAAGTTGTACGTGCATGGTGAAAGTGGATAAGTGAGCTGTATTTGAAGAATCAAATATTTAGGTTCTCAAAGAGGTGCTTGCTTGAATGATCAAGGCGATCATTTTGTTAGGAGAGGAATTGTATCATAAACTGTTGTTTAGGCACAATAAAAAAAGTTAGTTACCTTTCAGGATGTAGGGTTCCTGACGTTTAGCAGTGATGATGGCCAATAATTGTGAACGGCAAAGATGATTGCGATTGGGGAGATAAGGATGGTTGGAGGAGACGAGATGCAAAGTTTGGGGGCTAAAATTATCAAATGAATAAGTTAAGGAGGATAAAATAAATTTTATTTGATTTTTAATGATCATTAACAAAGTTAGTTTTGGAGAGAGTTAATATAAGTTTTTGAATCAGAGAGTATACAAGTGTAAATGTAGGTTCACCCATATCTTAGGGAGTTTTGGTAATTTTCTCAAGATTTAATTGTGTAGTTATACTTTTTCCAATGAGTCATGTGACCGATAAGAAAAGGACAACTTGCAAAACTGTGTACTCAATTAAATTCGATTGGCTCGAGATCATGGTTATATATATGCATATATGTAAAGGGTTGACGTATAAATTTTTGTTAGCATGGTTGACTAATAAGACCTTAAAATATTTTAATACTCCTTTTATCCTAAGCTCTTTATAATATTTATTATTCAGTAATTAATTTATAATTTTTATTTTTAACATTTTAGTTTATAAATGAAAATATTTTATAAAAAAATAAATTTTTTATATAAATGATAAAAAAAGAATAATATAGTTTCTAAATATATTAAAAAAAATTAAATTTTTTTAAAAGCAAATAATAATAAAATAAATATAACTTCAAGTCGAACTATTAAAAAAATTAAATATTTCAAAAAATAAGGCATTAAAAGCATATAATAAAGAAATTCAAAATATAAATATAACTTATTTAAATTGTACTTGTCATCCCTATATGAAACTAAAATTGCCTATAATTATATCGATATCAATTTTTGGGACAGATTCTTTCTCTAAATGCATTAATTAAGAATCCCTAAGAGAATTGGTATTCATTTTGTTGTGAAGTCGAGCCTTTATAATGTTCATGGTAGGAAAAGATTGATTTGTTTTAACTTAGTTAAACAAAGTTAAGAATTCCATGATCAGTTGAAGAAATTAAAAACCAAAGTTAGACTGATGCAAAATTCAAGGGTGTTCTCGAAAGAGTTGAAAAATTTTTGGATTTGTTTTGACTTGAAACTCTATGTTGAAAATTAGAATTGTTGTCATTCCGGCAATTAAATCGGATCAAGTGACCAACTTCTAACTTTTAGGAAAAAGAAAATTGGATTGGGTTGTTGATCAAATGAAACATGAGATAAAAAAGAACACTTAAATTCATTTTTTAAAATTTTTTCATTAACATTAATGTAATAACTTAAGTTAGAACTAGTCTTGGACAACAAGAAGTACTTCGTATAAAAGAGAGATAGGATATAGCCTTAGGGGGGCTCTCACAGAAACTTTATTACATATTTCTACATACTTAAGGCTATTATTATACATATTTTATGAACTTAATAGAGCTCTGGTCTTTAGCAGCCCCTCCCCAATTCCACACCTATATGTGTGTGGCTTCATTACTAAGAATTGTGCGTTAGCCAACAACAGATTCCAATACGTAAATATTGATCCAAAACCCTACAACATGATATGTTGATCTTATAGTGAGTTGTTCTACTACTTAGCTTGTGGGTGAACATTAGAACCCAAAATGTGGAATCATTTTCGAGTACTTGAAAATGGAAGCATTAGTATAATGATGAGGAAAGGCGACTGGCCTAAACCATTCAGACCACAGAGTCACAGACAGACCCAATCAGAAGTAGTGTTTCTGTTTCCATTGCTCTCCATTGGTCTTCTTCCTCTCTAGGGTACGGACCTGCCCAATCTCACCAACATAGGAACCTTCACCATGAAATGCCTTTATTTGGTTCTCCATTTTTTTATCCTTCCTTTTTGTGGCTTCTGATGCTCTCCTAATCACTGTGGTGGGACTTCCAACACTTCCATAGGGGAATACAATAAATTATAGCTGTTGAAATTTAATCCAAGATCACAATAATCATGCAAATGTAGACTTGTAGTAATTAACCACCATCGTCATCAACATAATGATAAATGCTTAATCCGAGATCAAAGTCATTGCCATTTCTTCTATTTTGAAAAATCAAAATATGTCGCCTAATAAGGAGGCAGTTGACCATCGATCAGGGTCTTCAATAGACCCATTATAACCGGACGAAATTATCCTTATTAAATTTTCAAATGATAAAACGTAAATAACAAAATATGAGATATCCGAATATTAATGTGAGGAATTGGAGTGGTGCAAATATAGGAGTGAAAGTGGAGGTCCTAATACGCGCTTCATTGTGTGTGTTTTTTTAAAAAATAGAAAAATTAGAGATGCTAAAATCTAGGATATAATTATTATCCTTGTAAATGAAATTTAAAAACTGAAAACAAAAGCAACTTTTAAAAATGCACCGTAAGAGTCCTCCTAGTTCACGTACAACTGTATACATTTTGTGAAGAAACTCTAATATACATGGAACAGTTATGTATAGATATTAACAACTGGAATGAATATCACATGACTATAGTACATATATCAGCAAAATATTCATGTACATTCTGGTATTGCAAAATTTATAAACATGTACAATAATGTACACATGCATACAATTAAAATTAATGGAATGCTTGATGTAAAAGGAAATTATTTTACATTTTTTTTCATTTTACTTATTTTATGATTTCTGTGAGATTTTTTTCATGATTGTACATATTATCTTTATGGGTGTACATACATGTTCCTATTTGTTTTTTTTTTTGTAAGATACTTTTATAAAGTTTTCCACAATACAACCAAGTTCATCTTTTTACTGTACAAGTTTGTATAATTAAACATGAAAATATATAATTTTGGACAATAGAATTTGTCCAGGTCAAGTACATAGTATTAATGGGAACAATTGTTTTAATGTGTACAAAAATGTGCACACAACACAAATATGCAATTATAATTAAGAAGTATAAACAAAATTCAACTTAAAAAAAATTACTGCAAAGGACAATCTCCCAAAAGCACTAGTCATTATGCTTTATTGCTAGAAGAATGAATTTTTGAAACACCCCGATTTTTAAATACAACTAGCAAAAAAAAAATACTGATTTCAATTCAATCTTCCTCTCATTTTATAACAATAACGTTAAATTCATTTTCAAGGGTTTGTCATTAATAATAGCACATAATGTTGTCTGTTACAATTCTTCCTGCTATTTTGCGCTACAAACTTTCAAGGTATATAAATTTTAACTTATCCCCTCTTCTAATTACTCCAAGGATAATTTCGTCCAAAATAAATAGGTCTTTGAAGACCCTGGTCTACCCAAGACTTTGGCCCTAATAAGTGCTTATATATTACACTTTTGCCACCTGACATTTGACAACGGATTGTCATACTTCATATTATTAGGAACAACTGATTTTGCATTAATGTGTTAATTTAAGTTGGGTGGGTCCACTGATTTAGAAGCACTTCACTGTGAATAAAATTGGACATCTAAATTTGCAAAATTACAAAGTTTTGCCACTGCAGCTTCTGTGTGAACCCGTTTGCTGACTAGCCTTCAGGTTCTTTGGTCTTCTAAATCGTACCCAATACTTCTCTTGCTCTAGCCTTTTCAGTAAGAGCATCTCTTTCGGTATCTCGTCCCTATGAACCGACTCTGCTCCTTACCATTTCATAAGAGTAGCCATTTTTTCGGTATTTTTAGCAATGGTTTCGTGGACGAGGACAAATCTGGCTACAGACGGAACTGCACACGGGGCTGTAGGAAGCGTAGATGGATAATTATGGTTTTATTGTAACCCCCTGGTCATCGTCCCCCCTCCTCATTTGGTCTACCATCTTCCATTTTGCTACAGCCATCAACCAAACCCTATTCCCTTTCCCCGGCAACCTTCTCTTCCCACATAATCTTTGCCATCGGGACCAACACCAATTTATCTCTCTAATCAACTTATGTCTCTGCTTGATTATACTCACATTTGACTCTCCCTAGTCTTTTTTTGTGTCAGGGATGGTGACGGAGGTTGGAGTCTAGGTTGCACAAACAGAGAAATTCAACTGAGATATCTCAGGGGCAAGTAACAGTAAATATTTTCAACCTCATGGTTTGTTTCATGTAAAGATTTTTTGGACCCCGTGCTTTCAATTCAGCGGTCCCACTTAGTTGATTTTAACGTGTTAATGAGGTTGTAAAAAGGCCAAATGAACAGGCTGAAAAAAGTTTGGGCGGAAGTAAAAATTTTCATTAAAAAGAAAACTTAGAAGTTTGTAGAGGAAATTAAGAACACATTTCATTCACAAAAGCTTAATATGTTAATTCCTCCATTTAGAATTACTAGACCTTTTAGCCTTTTCACACGGGTTGTGTTTTTCAATCTCTTTGCATAAAAGATAAAATGCTGAGTAGTGCTTCCTTCATTTCAAGTTATTTGTAACATTTACTATTCAACAATTAATTTATTCAGCAACATTTTCCCCCTCCATCTTCAGTTTGGCTTTATCTCAAAATTATTTGTTTCGATAGATGGTGGCCTAATCATGTTATCATCATAAATGGCTATGAGTAAAAAATAATTCATAAAGGGTCTTCTCCATTTGGGATCATCTTTTGGACCATAGACTCCATTGAACACCTCATATCGTTTACCATTAGCTATACTCTTATTAACCTCACTTCCTTCTGTAATCATCCCAGATAATGACACTAAAACTTTGTTAAACAAATGATAGTTTTATACAATCTATCCACTTTCACAAGAGCATAGTGTCACTTGTAGCTAATGATAGAAAGATTAATTGCCCAAAGAAGGATGTGAATTATGTTCAATTACTAGCGCTCTTAAGATTCGACTTTAGTTAGGCAACCAAATACAAGTGAATTTAAACTACTACTATCACTTTAATTTAATAAAATGAATGCAAGAAAGAGATAAAATCAAACAAACAAACACTCCATAGACTTTTTGCCAAATTGTCTATTTATTGGTCTTCTCTAGCCCAGCATTGTAGTTTTCCACTTTTTATAGGCCAAGAAACTTTAAGATGCTAACTTTATCTCTCAAGTTCACCCAACCTCTTAAAATTAACATTTGGGTTGATATCCTAATTACTTAACTATATGGTTTATATGAATTTAGTTTTTTAAGGCTTTACAATTTGAGTTAATCTTTCAATTAATCTTCAAGCTTACACTAAATCTCCTACTTCTTCAACTCCCTCAAATGCCAACTAAGTCAAAGATATCATCAATTGTGATTAGGAATTGGTGAAGCATGAAGTGTAAGTAGAAATGGAAAAGTAAGAAATGAAACATCAAATACATAACATAAATTCAACGAATTAGCATCCAACTTGGTTCACAAATCTAAAGAATTAAAAGATCCACTCCGTAACTCAAATACAAGTTTTCAAACACATCATAGATAAATACTAAGAAGAATATATTAAGATAAAGTGAGAAAACCAAATTGTATAAAATCTTGGTGAATAAAGTTATCTTCAAGATTATCTTCTTCAGGCTTTTCCTTCTCTACGGTGATCTAAGCTCCAAAATGCTAGATAGTGTTTGAGTTGTATAGAGATGTATAACATGGAGCCCCATTTACCTCTTACTAATTTTTTCTTTTTAAGCTCCAGGCCTTCTAACTCTCCAAACTAGATTTAAATTCACAAATTAGGAGTGTAGTAAGTGGCATTTTTGGATAAGAATAGGTTTTGAGCCCATTAAAGCCTTGGATGAAGACAGGAGACTACATTTAACAGAGGCTGAAGATAAGGCATATGAGCCCATGCAGCCTAAACAAGCTTAGGCTAGTGAGGTTGTTACCTAGAATGTTAGGCTATGGTTTGGTCTTGGTTGAAATAGCTCCAGTAGCAAAATGCCTGTCAGGCCACCGCTTGACAGGTCATGCCTCAGCCAAATAAGTCATTTGACTAGAAAACTTTCATAGCCTGACATGTCATGCTTCAACCTAATAAATCATTTTGCCAAAAACTTTTTCACTTTGACTTGTTGTTTCACACACTTCAGTTCTTTCCCGCCACTTTAAACACATACAAAATAAAGATTCAAAGTAGAAAACTATCAGAATATATGGCTTTTAAAGCTCAAAGTTTGATGTTAAAGTTTGTACAACATATGTACAAAATCAACAGATCACATACCTTAATTTTGATGTACAATGAAGTGCTTAATTCATTATGGGATGGAGGAAATGTCTTTTTCTGTAAGATCTCTAGAAAATCCTACTTGATGATATAATTAACAAGGACTTTAATTAGATTTATAAAATATAAAAATAATTCTTAAATTAAGTACATAAAATATAAAAATAATTCTTAAATTAAGTAAATAAAATATCACAAAAATAGTTAAAAAATATTATACCACAATAAAGTGTAGTATTTCACGTCACATTCTTACTATTCTAGCCTAGGCTTGGTGAACCATGAGGCTTTGGCCCGCAAACCGACTTCACCTCAATTTTCATGACACAATTTGCGCCTCGGCTTTTGGTCAGAAACCCTTTGAAACCGACTTACTAGAGCTTTAATGCTAATTATAAATACTAGTATTACCAAAAGGAGCTTTAAAGGATAGAATGTCCACATTTTTTTTTATTGAGATGTACTCATTCTGGTAGCCACTTAAACAAAAAAAAAAAAAAAAAGAAAAACAGTAACCCGTTATATTCTCACATGTCCGTTGTTACGACGGATGGGAAAGGTGCCATCTTTTGAGAAAGGAAAAAAAAAAAACCTGATAATGCCACTAGTTTGAGAAAATGTCACATACTGCGTGGATGGAAAAGTAACTAGATTTTTTTATATAAAAAAGTGAATAGGTTAATAGTATTAAGTTTGTTTTCCATTAACTTCAATGAATTATGGTGCATTATTCTTATATAAATTATTTGTTTGTTAAAATTATTAATTTATTAATATCCAAGATTTAAGAAATCTAAAAAGTAATTTAACAATAATTTTTTTGAAAAGCAAATATTTTTTATTAATTTTTCTAGGTTGGGTAAGTTAAAAAAATTAATGAAAAACACTTACTCTTTACAAAAAAAATCTTAAAATCTTAAATTGCTTCTGAAAAATTTTAATAAAATAATTTAAAAAATAACCACTTTATATAATAATAATAATAATATATTAAAATTAATGTAAAATAAACTTAGAAAAAAAATGGAAAGCCGAAGAAAGATGAACGCAAATCACGAAAGGAGGGGAAGAAAAAAGAGAGCAGACAAAAGGGGGCACCTGACCCAGCTGGCTGCCTTGGCCGTGCCTGCCCCAACTGCAAAGTGCAAGGACCACCCACCAAACCGGAGAGCGGAAGGAAAGGGAACAGGCAGCTATTGATAAGACGATAAGCTTTTAAATTAATTAACACTCCTAATTGCGACTCACTTCACTTCGGAATTACGTTCTCTACTGCATATAATTGCTCCCAAGAAGAGTTTCTAGCCTACCTGCACTCGCAGCAAATACTTCCTTCTTTTCAAGTTCATTCTCATTTGTTTTTGTTATTTTCCAACCTCTGCAAATATTATATTCTTTCCGTTTCAATTTTGTTTGCAATATTTTTTTTATAATAATTAATTTATATTTTTTATTTTTATATTCCTGTAAATAAATGTAAAAGCTTTATATATAAATGATAAATAAAAAACTTATAGTTTCTAAATATTGTTGTTAAAAAACTTCTAGCAAATAATAAGATAAATAAATTCAAGTAAAAAAAAGTGAAATGTGGCCAAAAAAAATATATGACGAATGCAGTTGCATTTTATTAAAAATAATACTTTTATTTGTATTCAAATAAAAATAATATATAGAAATTATGCTCTGCCGGTTTCAAATTAAATAAATCATAATTTAGTGCATTATTTTAATTTTTACTGAATTTTCTATCTAGAAATAATATCATTTTGAAAGTTAATATTCTATCAACCTAATAATCACTTAAATACATTTTTTACAAGTTAATTAACTTTCTTGATTTTTTCCTACTCCAAGCCCAATAAAAGAAAATTTAATAAAATTACTTAATAACCAATTTGTTTTAACTTAAGTCAACATAATTTGAAATGACTTATTTTATTCTTACTTTTTTTTTACCTAGTACTAATTTTATTTAAAAGCTAATATTATATAAATGTAATAATCCATTGAAAATATAGTTTTTATAATCTTATTACTTTTTATGAATTTTCTAGTTTTAGGCATTAAAAATGAAAAATTCATAAAAATTTCATAATATCATAAAAATTTACTTTCAAATTGATTATTATATCTATATAATATTGGCTTTCAAATGAAATTATTTTCAGGTAAAAAATATGTAAAAATAAGAATAAACTATTTTAAATTAAGTTGACTTAAGTTACACTGTATTGACTGTAAGTTTCTTCAAAAATATTTTATTTTTTAATTGAGCTTTTTAGAGTGAAGTCTCAATCTGTATATAAATTGAGTGAATAATTAATATAAAATAAAAAAATCCATTATTCAACCAGAAACAAACAAAATTTTTATGCTATTTTAGATAATTTTAAATCTTTGTAACATTTTTATATTTTATAAATTATTGTACCATATTACCTTTTAATCATTTTATTTTTCATTTTTTATCTTTCCTAATTTACGTGTTAAAGTGAATGAAAAAAATCTTGATATCAAATCTAAATATTTAAAAGAATCCAATACAGAGAAGAGTGAGTGTGTCTGTGTGGGTGTTGGGGTAAATTGCATGCGCTACCCCTAACCTTTAATTATTGTTCCTGTTTTAACCCTAACCTTTACTTTGTTCGTAGCGTATCCCTAACGTGGTTAAAACGTTCCATTTTGGACCTTCTTGTGACGGAAGTCGTTATTTCACACGGAAAAAGACACGTTAGCATAGTATTAGTGGGAAAACTCCTAATTTTGACCCCCAAAAATCTTCATTTTAATAAATAATCCTTAAAACTTTAAAACCTCCTTCACCCGCCACCATTCACCTGTCTCCGCCGTCGCTCACCCTCACTTGCCGCCATTCACCCCTCTCCAGCATCCCCCGCCAGTCCGCCTGCGATTCCTCTCCAGAAATACCACATTCTTCTTCTCAAATGGAACCCTCACCGTTTCCTCGTAAACCTTTTCCTTTATGCGGACCACAAAACAATACGTTCCGTTGTTACCTGGCGCTGCGTTAACGGCCTCCGGCACCATCTCGTAGCAAGCTTTGGCCCCATCTTTTCACATCATCACGTCCGCCTCTGGCTCAACCCGAACAGCACCCCTCCCTTGGCACCCAAATCGCCGCTACCCCCGCTTCCCTCATAAAACCCATACCGCACTGCCTCAGCAGGGCCTAGGAGCCCATATCTGGGCCCGAAATTATCATGGGAGAAGATCATGCTCAACCAGTTGCCGCTGAAGCTCATCAGCTGGTCCAGAAACGACATCGTCTGGCGGACAAGTTTGGTGTCGTTCGCATACTTGAGCGTGCTCTAGCAATCGTATTGGTAGAGGAGAGCGGCGCTCATCCAAGCGCAGGCATCCTTGTTCTTGCCACTCCCTAGGGCGGCGACCGTGGAGGCCATCCGTCGGACGGAGTAGGACAGGAGCTCCAAGTAGATTTTGGCGGCTGTGGTGCGGTTGACGCTGGCAGAAGAGGCATCGAGGATGGACTTGGCCATGGCGGACGCGATTTTGAGGTTATCGGAGAAGATAACAATGGTGGATTGGATGATCTAGAGAGGGGTGGGGTTGGAGGGTAGAGAGGGGGATTGGGAGAAGGAAGATTGACAGACATCTGGATAGTGGGTGGATTTGCAGGCAAGGGGTTTGATAAGTGGTGATTGATGAAGAGGATCATAGAGAGGGAGGCAGCGGCAAGCAAATCCACGAAGGAGGCGAGGAAGAAAAGAATGGCGAGACAGAGAAGGCTTGCGTCTCACCACCGGAACAACCACCATCATAACAGCAATAATTCCCAGGTTCCGAACCCGAATCAGAACGCTGAGCTTAAGTCACGGATGGGAAGCGATAATGGTGGCGGTTTGACGGGTCCTGGGAACTGGATGTATTGGCATTCAGTTGTGGGCAGTGGCGTGACGGCAAACCAGCCTATGGTTAGCGCGGAACATGCAGCGGTTATGCCAGCGGTGGATCGGCAGCAGGCTCTGGCAATGAATTATCAGCGGCAGCCTCCCTCAGATCGGAGACAGGTGATTACCGTAAGTGTGTAATGAAAAATCCATATGTATGCTACATTAGCATTATTATATAGGATTAGTATTGGATAGCATATTAGTATTGGATTCCCGGGCAATTAAATTTGTGCTTGGTTGATTAGAGTTGGAAGCTGGAGAAAAATCTGTGGTTTCTTCTGCAAAAAATGTTGAAGATTGACGAGCAAAGGAAACACCATGGCAGGGTGGTCTTGGCACCAAAAGGGAGGCAGTCGACGACGGGTACGGTGATGGAAAAATGAGGTTTGGGTGGTGATCGTGATGGCAACTGGCATGGTCGGGTCAGATAAGAGGGGTGAATGGCGGCAGGTGAGGGTGAGCGACAGCGGAGACATGAATGGTGGTGGGTAAGAGAGGTTTTAAAGTTTTAAGGATTATTTGTTAAAAGGAAGATATTTGGGGGTTAAAATTAGGAGTTTTCTCAACAATAATATGCTGATGTGTTTTTTTCCGTGTGAAATAACGACTTCCGTCACAAGAAGGTCCAAAATGGAACGTTTTAACCACGTTAGGGATACGCTATGAACAAAGTGAAGGTTAGGGTTAAAACAGGAACAATAATTAAAGGTTAGGGGTAGCGCATGTAATTTACCCGTGGGTGTTGCTTACGTGTGTTTTGGATGGTTTATGCATGTACGTTCTTCTTTTTAATCAAATATTTTTCCTTGATATATATATATATATATATATATATATATAGAGGAAGGAACTAGTATTTATTTTCTTGCATTTTCCCGGCTCTGTTGTTTGGTGGAGTTGGGAAGAAAATGGGAAGAGAGAAAAAACAAAAATAAAAGGGTATTTACAGTTAGCCTTGAACTAGGTTGATGTTACTGTTATACTTTAAACCTTGAAAATCAGAAGTTTTTCCCCCCGTTTTTAAAGGTATTAACTTTTGAAATTGTAATTTAAATTATCTAATAATTTTATTCAAATAATTTCAAGTTATTTGATTTTTTTTACAGCTAGTTAACTTTAAAAAAGTAGAGTTTTACATTTATAGAGAGAACAAATAATAATTTAAAATATGATTAACTATAAAAAATACTTGACAGATTCAAATTATTAATAGATATTTAGCTGATAGTTTAATGACTAGTTCATTTTACATTAATTTGATGCTTTCTTACGTGATATTCTTATATAAAATGGCTATATACCAAATTCCAAAATAGTCAGTTTATGTTTTTTTGGCCAAAATAGTCAGTTTATTGAACCTCTACATTTTTAAACATTTAAAAATGTAATTTTTATAAATTCTTTAAAATGAAAATATTTTTAGCACTTATATATTTTTTTAAGTTAAAAAGAGTAGTGAAAATAATTATTTTTCTAAAAAAATTCTTATAAACTTTCTAAAGGATTAAGTTTTAATAATTTAATAAAACAGTCACTTTAGTTAGAAATAATATATTAAAATTACTGTTAAAATTTTAGAAAAAAATTATTCAGCGGTATTTTTAATTTTTTATGATTTCATTTTTATTATTAAATGAATTGTTGTAATATCATGGGATAAGTGTAAATCACAGAAAATAAAAAGCAAGCAAGCAGCTGGTGGGGCCGGGCTGGAAAGGGGTGAAAAAGCTGAGGTGGGGTGGGTGGGGCTCAGGCGAAGACTAAACGAAGCCCGTGCCTGCCTGCTGAAGCGCAAGCCTTGTCAAATTATTATCACCATCTCCACAAGCCACCGCTCCCTCAGTCTGAACTCTGAGCTGAAGCACTCTGTCTTTATTTACTTCCATGACTCTTTCCTCTCTCTCTGTTTTACTTTTTTTTTTTTTTTAATCTCTCAGTCTGAAGCACTCTCTTTCATGAAACTTACAATAACTCCCCTATCATTTCAGTTAACTTACACTTTACTCTCTTTATTTTTAAAATCTTACACTTTATCCTATATATTTTTTTTTTTTAATAATTTTAAATTTAAATTTAAATTATATGACAGTTATTTTTTAATAATTTAATTTTTTTTAATTTTAAAATTTTCTTATCTTTAATTTTTTTGTAAATATAAATTAATATTTTTAAATATCAGTCAATAAAATTTAAGTAAGTAAAAGTGTTAGGAAAATGAAAATGAAAGTAGTAACTAAGAGCAGAAGTGGGAGCATCAACTCAAAATAGAAAAATTATGTCACTTAAGTATAAAAAATAAAAAAATTAAAATTATTAAAATATAATTATCTAATAATTTAAATTAAAATTTTAAAAATTATTTTCAAACAATATAAAAAAATGAGAGTTTAAATGTAAGTGAACAAGGGTTCCATAATTTTCCATCTTCTTAGCAGCTGGGCTAGCTCGTTTGGAGCAGTGCTGGCGCGGCTTGACTTTGCCTTTACCACACCAGCATACGACATAACCTAACATAAAAATATTAATGAAGCTTGTGTGCACCGCTCTAGTGTCTGTCTAACCATCGCATGGAGGCTTTGAAAAATCCTCAATTGCCTGATTGGTTCACGCACGCAAGACCCGTCATAGGCCAAACGGCGCGGATCTAGTTGGCCAAGTGCCGGCTGAGAAGCAAGTGTAGGGGCTGTGCAGGATTGGAGGAAATTGAGCTCAAGTGGTAGTGCTAGAGGCTATCATTTTACATAATTGAAGGCCTAAATTTGTTCTGCTAAGAATTAAGTTAAATTTGTCGCATGCGTATTAAATATGGCACAACCAAATAAGAGTTAGGTTGGTATTTTATTTCCCAAGAGACTTATTAAATCCCGTGCCCTTTGACAAATGGTGACCCGAATGAATTTGAAGTAGTCGTTTGATTTCTAGGCCATAGGTTTGGGCTTGCGTCATAGATTTATTTTCTTTGAAAAAATAAAAATAAAAATGTTAAGTTCCATACCATTGTGGGTGAATATGTATTGCACCTTTCCTAACCTCTCTTGTTTATAAGTACCATATATACCAAACACGAAAACCAGGAAAAATTGGTGAGAACCTTGGATATTTGTTTGAACATACAGCTACTCATTAATTTTTAAAATTATATTCTATATCTTTCTAAGATTTTTCTGAAACCTAAAAGTAGATTCTTAACATATACTTCAGACGTTAAAACCCTCCAGATTAGTTGTTAAATTCTCAAACAAAAAATTTGTTACGACAATGTCTAATCAAACAAAAGACTCATATAGTGTTTTTTTTTTTAGAGTTAGAAGGCATAATCATCTTCAGTTTATTATTATATCCAATCATTTGTTGTTGATAAATCATCATATTTAATCTTTTATATTTGACTAAACACTCTGCCAGTTATCAATATTTTCTATTTAACATTTCAGTTGTTAGTTAATTATTTTTTAATGTTCACAATAAACGAGGTTATCTTAGACCTGCATGTGTATAGCGGATAATTTTTTTAATAAATTTATTATTAAAATAAATATCAATAATAATAATATAAAAATTTTAAGCCATAAATTTATGTTTATTAATTAAAAATTTATTTTATCTTAATTTTGAGTTAATTTTATTTATGTTATGTTCATATCATTAAAACTATCGGTTATGATCAAAATATAAAACTGCGAAACATAGTATTGTACATTCTTTGAAATAATGGATTTTTTTTTGTGATTAAAGAATAATTCACTAAATTTTTTTTATCTCTTATCAATTTAAATTCCAATTTTTAATATAGATAAAAAGTTTATTTAGAACAATTCACTTTCAATTTCAGGAATTATTGGCCAAATTAATTTATTAGACTATAGAGCTTTTCTTTTTACCTTTTACTACATTAATGGTAGCCAATGTTTTACTTTAGAAAAATAATACATCATAAAAAAATATAAAATTGTGTTTAATTTATGTTAATCAATGAGTGGTTTAACCATTAACATAATAAAGATAAAAGAAAAAGAAAACAAATAAATTGACTAAAGTGAAATCAACCAAAATTATACTAAAGATGACAAATCATAGTGACTAAAGTTTTGTTTGAGAAAACAATAATGAAGAAAAATAACAAAAATAATTTGGGGACCAATAAAGAAAATATAAAAACTTTAGGTATTAAGAATTTAACAATTGAGTTAATAAAAGTTAAAAAAAAGCTTTATTTTACTTAAAAAAATAATGGTAAATTACTATAATTAATTATTTATTACGTTGAAGGACCAAAACACCAAACAGATCAAGTTAGGGTCTAATTTGGGAAACGAAAACAATGTAGGGGTTGGAAACGTGTTTCACTGAGAAGAAACATGAAACAAAATAAGAATGTGACAACACCGAGGCATCTCTTAAGAAAGCTATTGTCTTTAAAAAATCTAATTAAGCTTCCTAAACAAACAATTGTGTTAAAAAAAAAAAAACATAGCCGGTGTGTGAGCACCACAACCCATAGGAGCAAAAAATGTCCGAACACTGTATCCTACTGTAGAACAAACTGTTACGGCTTTTAGAATATAATAGTAATTGTAAAATAATAATTGCGGGTTCAGAAAATTCGGGATATATATTGGCTTAAATACTACCTGCTCCCTACGTTATCACCACTTAGACACGTAACCCCCCAACTATGAGTCGTTACAACTCAGTCCCCAATTTCAAAAAATCGTGCAATGTGACCCCTTGAGGTTGTCACATGACATCACGTAGGTTGGCTACCGTCAGTCACTAATGGCGCGCGTCCCCTTCCGCCATGATTGCTAGCAACCCTTTCGCCGCCCTTTGCATCCTGACCTTCTGAAGCCCCCACCCTTCGACCACTCCCTCCCTCCGTCCCCTTCGACCTCCTCTTGCCCTTGGCGCCCAATGAATCGACCTCCTCCACCCTTCTGTTTGCCATTGATCCCCAACTCCAACAGAGCCCAAATCAAATTTGCACTGAGATCCTCAAGATTGGCCCCCAAACCCTAATCAACTCCCAAGCTGAAACCAAACCCATCATCATCGCAAGCCAACCACAAACCATCTATGAAATTCAACAACCCAGGAAGCATAATTTGATTAGGTTTGACTTCTTTCTCTTCTTTCATAGGTTTTTGGTTCGGGTCCTTCAATTTCTCATCTCCTGCTTTGTTTTCTTTACCCTTCTTCTTCCTCCTCTAACCAATCAAATCTAGTGAAAAATCGATTTCGTACATAGAAGATTGGTCATGGTAGCAACCACGGTGAACTTCCCAAAGTCCTAGTTTGCGGTGGGCCGTAAAGCAGGTAGCCTATTTTCCAAGTCCAATTCTAGAGTAGAACTCTCTCGCTCTGCTGAAAGTAAGCAGATCCATTGCCAGAGTCTCAAACGACACAGGATGCTCAAAAACTACATGGCTCCAACGGATCGACGTATTATTGGAGGATCGAAGTAGATGATTATGGCAGCGGGAATGAGCTACTGTAGGATGCCGATTTTCTCACTAATCATTTCTCGCCGGTGGCACGCCACCACGCTCTGAGGGTCATAGCTAATGTGCAACTTTCGCTGCTTAGGTTTCCTCCCCAGATTCTTCAGCTGCAATGAGATGGAGTAGAAGCTGGAAAGGAAATGGCAGACAGAAGCTGTTAGTGAATGACGGCATGGGTAATCGCGTGACGACCTCGGAGGGTTACTGGACGATCTTTAATAGTCAGGGGACTGAGCTGTAATGAGTCATAGTTAAGGGGTGTTTTGTCAGAGTGATGATAGTACAGGGGTCAGGACGTATTTAAGCCTAATGTGTTTCTAAAATTTGGGGAGGTAAGCATCGATTATAACGAAGCTCAGGATATTTTTAATCTTAATATTTTCACGAACCTCGTGTGGTTCTATCTAATCAAAAAGCACTCAAGCTATTAATTAGTTGAATTAGGGGCTAATGCATGCCCTCACCAAGTAACACAGAGGTACTGTTTTCTTCGTTTATAAACATTCATTTTGTATTTGTTCATTAACTTAAATGATTGGATATTAAGAAACTAAGCATAGGTGAATTGCATAAGCCCAGAGGTGGAGGGGAATCCATAATCTTGGCACCTGAAGTGATAGGGGAAAGTTACAAATTAACCATAAGATTTACCCTAATCTATAGTTTATTTAAAAAAAAAACCTACACTTTACTTTTGATTTTTTTATATTATTCGATAACAACTTTTGAAACTATAATTTAAAATGTACAATAATCATTTTCCAGTAATGTCGGTCTCTTCAATATTTTTTATAGTTAATAACCATTTTAAACTATTATTTTTTTCTGTAAATATATATTTTTCCTGTAAATGCATATCAATGTCTTTAAAGGTCGGTTAGCTATAAAAAATATCAAAAATTTTAAAATTACTGAAACATAATTATCAAATAATTTAATTTAAAGTTTTAGAAATTGTTATTGGATACCATAAAGGAAGTGGGGGTAAGTGTAGTTTTTTTAAAATAAAGGAGATATAGTGTAAATTAGATCAAACCATAGAAAGACTTTTATAATTTACCCAAGTGATAAAATCTTTAGGTCCTTAAAATTGGTAAAAAT
The DNA here is from genome assembly GCA_005392925.1 of Aquilaria sinensis. Classification (NCBI taxonomy): domain Eukaryota; kingdom Viridiplantae; phylum Streptophyta; class Magnoliopsida; order Malvales; family Thymelaeaceae; genus Aquilaria; species Aquilaria sinensis. The sequence goes on along the minus strand of SMDT01003026.1, from coordinate 251,008 downwards.
TTCTAAACAAGGACCCAAGTTTGAAGAAGAATTACTTTTGAACGCTCTTCTCAAAAAGAGTCTGGTCCGCCTCTGGCTATGATTAACTATTTTTACTTACTAACTGTAAGCGAAATTCATTTATTTTGCTTTATCTATTAAGTTTATTAAAGTATAACGGCCAATTCGTTTCGTCTAAAGTCAACTGACTATTTTTTAACTTTTTCATCTTTTTTATGTGAAACCAATTTCATTTGAAAGTCAATGTTATGTTGATGCAATAATCAATTTGAAAGTAAATTTTTATGATGTTGTTAAATTTTTATGAATTTTTCTTTTTTAAGACTTAAAACTAGAAAAATTCATAAAAATTTAGTAAGATTATAAAAATTATATTTTTAATTGATTATTGTAGCTACATAATATTAACTTTTAATTAAAATTAGTTTCAAGTAAAAAAAATGTAAAAATAAGAAAAAGTCATTTTATAGTCAATTGGCTAAAGTGAAACGAATTAGGTGTAAACTTTTGGCTGCCTTTTGTTTGGCCAGTACAAATTCGCCAATTGATTAGATTAACTAACGAAATCTGCTGAGGAAAATAATAAAGTAAAAGATAAAGGGTTTGAGACTAACTAAGAAGATAGTAAAAAGTTGGGATCCATGCATTTTAGGGCGTTGGTGGGGTTCGCAGTTCAAACTCAAAATTCAAAATTTCTTTTGGTTTGAAATTTCAAAACCAAAATCCGCGGCTTGGTTGTCTCATGTTTATACTTAATTTATTTTAGCTCAAATTAATTTACTTATCTATTTAAAAAATGATGGATCATATTTTTTTTATCATCTTAAAAAGGTGAAATGTTTTCTTTTTTTTAAAAAAAAATTAATATTTAATTTATCCACTACCTTTTTTTAAACCCTCAATACACAGAAATCAAAAAAGAAATTGTTTCTTTTTAATCTTCATTAAAATTCTCACTGCATAAAATTTCAAAGAAATTTTTTTATTTTTATTTATTTAAACTTTCACTTCACATAACCCAAAAAGGGTTTTTTAAAAAAATTTAGTGTCAAGGGTAAAAATAAAAAGAACATCACAACTTACACATATTTTAATCTCTGTACAAAAAAAAAATGTATAATCTTTTATGGAATTTTATATCTTTCATGGAATGGAGGAGTAATTTTTTATTTTCATATCCTTTATATCTTGGACTAATTTTATTTAAAATTTAATAATATGCATGTATAATAGTCTATAGAAAATAAAAATTTTCTAATTTTATTAATTTTTCATAATTTTCTTTTGAAAATTAAAAAAAAGTAAAATTCATAAAATTCTAAGAACATCATAAATATTATACTTCTAAAAGATTATTAAGCCTATATACTAGTGACTTTAAATTTATTTTTAGGCTTAAAATATCAAAATAAAATAATTTATTTTGGATTAAGTGACTTTAAATTAAAACAAAATTTTCTAAAATAGTTATTATACTAGTACTCCATCCATCTCACATTAGTTGGCTATATTTTTTTTTATTAAAGTTTAACTTAAATATATTAATATTAATATGTATTAAAAAAGTTCTTAAAAAATATTTGGAAACTATGATCTTTAAAGTTTTTCCACATAAAAATTTATATTTTTATGATAAATTAAAAAAAATAAAAATTATAAATTAATTACTGTAAATGATAAATAAAACACCTTTCAAGCTAATTCGTTTCAACTTAATCCAAAATAACTTATTTTTATTTGAGAAAAATAACTAATAAGCCACTAATATTTTTGTTTTGGCCTGATTCACCAATTAGTTTTTTTTTAGCCAAATAAACTATTGGTGTTTCTAAGTCCTTAAATTTTATACTTATGCTCTCAGTGCTTTTGAAATTTATTAATCTAACATTAAAACCATCTTCTTGAAGCCAACATTAATATTTTGACTCCGTTTATAGGTAGTAATTGAGATTCTCCTGAATTTGCTAATAGTGCCCACAATGTTCATCCTCTTAATCTGCCTCATATTAAACCACAATCTTAGGTTAAATACTAATATGAGCAAGACATTCAATCTTGGGCAATGGAGATAATACATTTTGAAGGAACTAAAAACGGCAATGAGTAAACTGTGCCCAAAAAATGTAATTGTGAAAGGTGATTATGAAATTTTATAAATTGTGAAGGTAGATTATTTGAATTGTTTTAAACCAAGCAGAGCTATTTTGTTAATTTTAAAAAGTTAATGATGGAGTTTTGTAATATTTCAAGAGCTGTGGTGGGTAAATTGGTTTATTTGAATAATATTGGTTGTTTATTTGACTATTTTGAATAACATTAGTGGTTTATTCGATTGAAAAAAAGAATATTAGTGGTTTATTCATTAATTTTACCTTTTTATTTTTACCTCTTTTTTAACTAAAACTAATTTTATTTAAAAGTCAATATTATGTACATGTAATAATCCATTAAAAATATGATTTTCATAATTTTATTAGCCAATATTATTTTTATGAAATTTTTCTATCTTTAGGCATACAAAAGAAAATTTCATTAAAATTTCAAAATTTCATAAAAATATACTTTTAAATGAATTATTATATTTATATAATATTAATTTTTAAATAAAATTAATTTAAAAATATAAAAATGAAAAAGGTATTTGGAATTAAATTCACAGAACTTAAAATGAATTGCCTGCCAGAAAGTAAAAAAGAGCTTCTTTCCTGCCATTGTTTGTCTCTTATAATCCGGTGTTTTGTTGGAAACTCTGGCTCTATAACCGTCGTCACTCTCTCTTTCTCTGCGCTGCACAGAGAATCCCGAAATCAGTGCTGCTGCTGCTGCTTCGTTTTCTTTTCTTAAATCCTCTTCTTCTTCGTTCCCTTTTCTTAAATCCGAGCACGTCACAACTTATACATCATCTCCTGTTTCTCTAGCCGAGGTTCCATTTGGGTCTCTCTGCTCACTCGCATTAATGGAGAAATTGCCGTCTGCCATTTCCACCCCTCAGAAAGCGCCTCTCCCCAACCCTGCGGAGGCGTCTCCCAGGCCTTACAAGAAAAGCTTGGTCACCACTCTCATGGAGGCCGCCGCCCTCCGCTCTCCTTCCTTCAGAGAGGACACATATTTCGTCTCTAATCTGAAATCCACCGAGAAGAAGGCGCTCCAGGAGCTAAAGGAGAAGCTGGCCGCTTCCCACGGCACCGCCGACGGCAACGGCCCCTCCATGTGGGGTATCAGTCTCCTTGGAGGTGACGACAAGGCCGACGTCGTCTTGCTGAAGTTCCTCCGAGCCAGAGACTTCCGGGTCTCCGATGCGTACAACATGCTCGAGAAATGTCTTGAATGGAGGACGGAGTTCGGAGCCGACGCTGTTGTGGAAGAGGAGTTGGGATTCAAGGAGCTGGAGGGAGTGGTGGCTTATATGAACGGCTACGACAGAGAGGGCCACCCAGTTTGCTATAACGCTTACGGGGTTTTCAGAGACAGAGACATGTACGACAGGATCTTCGGAGATGAAGAGAAGCTGAAGAAGTTTCTAAGGTGGAGAGTTCAAGTGCTGGAGAAAGGGATTAAATTGCTGCACTTCAAACCCGGAGGGATTAACGGCATTATCCAGGTGACTGACCTCAAAGACATGCCCAAAAGAGAGCTCAGAGTCGCTTCTAATCAGATCCTCTCTCTGTTTCAAGATAATTACCCAGAGATGGTGGCTAGAAAGGTTGCTCATTTGTTGTCTAAGCATCCGATGGGCCTTTCATTTTTCATTCTTGGGTTGTTCTAAAGCTTGTTTTTTCTGTTTCCAGATTTTCATCAACGTTCCCTGGTACTTCAGCATGCTGTATTCGATGTTTAGCCCCTTCTTAACTCAGAGAACGAAGAGCAAATTCGTGATTTCCAGAGAAGGAAACGTCGCGGAGACGCTCTACAAGTAAGTCTGGGAAAAGAATCTCTGGTCCTGTTTGGTCTTTTGTGTCATAATGTCCTTTGTCCGTCCGGTTCTGGTTTATGAACTTAATGGCTTTGTTTTATATGCAGATTCATAAGGCCGGAACAGATTCCTGTTCAGTATGGAGGACTGACTCGACCCAGCGATCTGCAGAACCCAAAACCGGCCTCGGAGTTCAGTATCAAAGGTGGAGAGAAAGTCAACATTCAGATTGAGGGAATTGAGGTGCGTTAACTTCACAAGTTTTCATATTGATTGGTATTGGCGGACTTGAAAATCCTTTCCATGATGGGTGTAGTGCAAAAATATGAATAAAATTAATAAATAGTGTGTGGGTGAATGGAAATGATAGGGCGGAGCAACAATAACATGGGACTTGGTGGTGGGAGGGTGGGAGTTGGAGTACAGTGCAGAGTTTGTGCCAAGTGCAGCGGGGAGCTACACCATAGCTGTGGAGAAGACAAGGAAGATGGGGCCATCGGAGGAGGCCATTCACAATTCCTTCACCACAAGAGAAGCCGGCAAGATGGTGCTCTCCGTCGACAACACCAATTCCCGGAGGAAGAAGGTCGCCGCCTACCGATATGTTGTCCGGAAATCTGCTCTTCTGTAATACTGTATCAATCAACGGCTCTTTTTTTATGACTTGTTTTTTCCTGGAGCTGGGAATTTGAAGGAAGGAGATCGAATTTTATGGTTAAGAAGCTTTTTTAACCCTTTTTTTTTTTTCGAGTAGAATTATGTGATGTATACTAGTGGGTAGGCTAATATGAGAGGATCCTTTATGTTTAGGTAGAAACTTAGAATTATAACTTGTCTTTAAATTCTGTTTGTTTGTTTTTGTGGATTCTTTGAAGTTGACATGATTGTTGGATATGCTACTGAGCTTGAACTATTTTGTAACGGCTCCGTTTCAAAGCAGGAAAAAACAAAGGAGTTTCTGGATTTCTTAAATGGAACTGGTTAGGCTAGGATAACTAGAAAATAACAAGTTTTAGGGATCGATTTAGTATTACAGGTAAAAAATGGGATGCGGGATTTGGTGATACTTGTGTCGGTATGGATTGAAAGCGATGGTTGCTTGGCAGATGAAACAAACTAGAAATTTGAATGGATTTGATTCTCTGGGACAGTTGGTTTTGGTCATGCTGAGGAATTGGCGTTATCAAGACAAGAAGGTTAAGAAAATGCAAAAGCAGAGGCCGGAGCCTGAGCCTGAGGCTAATGCAAAACCTTGACAGAGGTGCCTGGTCTGGTGTGATCCGGTCCGCCCGAGGGCCGAAGGGGAAGGGGTGTCATCATATGCACGAGTTGGAGCGCCTCTTCCTTCCTGCAGTTCCTCCTCTTACCCTAATCATGACTGCTCCTCCCCTCTCCTTCTTGTCACTTGTATTGAATTCTCACTTTTCAAACACCTTATTTATTCGCGCAAAAGGCATGATTCAAAATGAGGAGAGATAGTTTCACTAGAAATTGCATTTGTTTTCCGTACTTTGAAGGCTTAATTATCCTACAACTTGATTGATCCATAGAAATCTGATTTGAACAAAACCACAACCTGCAGTGTTAGTTCACCGGAAGGCTACAAATACCAGGCCGACGACCAAGACCCATATAGTGAAGTGTGAGTCGATCTTTCACAAAAATGAAAAACAAAATGATATTGGTTGGTCTGAGTTTTTGAATCGTTTCATCAGCAACTACGCAAATTGGATCTTGTAAACATTGTTGGCTATTGGCTGTGAAAGTTTTCAATTGACAAATCTCAAACTAATTGTATTGAAAAAAAACCAAGATTATCAATACAATACCATGGAAATCATTAGTATATCACATGATATCTCGTATCATATATCATTACTAATTTTATAAAATAATATATATTAAAAATTTATTTAAGATGAAAAATATCAAATATAATTTTTTACACATTTTTATTTATATTCTCATCGTAACTTCCCTAACATATATAAAATATATATGAATGGCCATATTTTTTTTTATAGTAAAACACATAAACAAATGAAATATATAAAATAAAATAAACATTATTTAGCCAAAAAAACTAATTCACTGATAAATGAGCAAAAAAAAGCATGTGATACGTGAAAAAAAAATTAATTTACTGATATATAAACAAAATAAATATTATTTATGTCACAATATATGCATTAATTATACTTTATTATTTTGTATATATGTGTAACATGGTACATTAATATAAAATGGAACAAAAAAAATCCTCAATCCACAATATGCGAAATATTGCAATAAATTTTAAAAAAATACATAAAAAAATATGAATACACGAAAACTTATGCACCACATATTGCATACTCATAGCAAATAGGTTAAGCCGTGTACGGCAACGTTGAGGACACTTAAAAAAATTGATATATTTGAAGAAGGAATTGGTGGCAGAGGTGCAAACAAATAGAGCATTTAGTAAATCATTTGCTATGAATTTGTTTATGTTTATTTATTTATTTAAATGGATAAACATGAACAAATTTTTTTTTACATGATTACTTAAACAAATGAATACGGACAAGGTCTCATTCATTTATTTATGATTTTAGACAATTCAGCTTTTGTACATTTATATTCATTCATTTGTTTGTTTGTTTGTATTCGTTTGTTTATTTATTTATATATTAGTTGTACATTTATTATTATATAAATTTTATATATCATATATTTTTGTTGGGTCAACCTACTCACACACACATGATTATGACTCAATTTTCCTTAAATTAATCTATTGTTTTTATTTCCTCATACTTAATCTGTCATTTCCTTCAAAATATGAACCTGCTGCTACACCAAGTCAAGCCTCATAACCCTAATCCATAATTTCTCCCATCATCGCCTATTGCCCTATTGGTTATTACCAAACTCATTCCAATTTAGATTGATGATAGTTATCAATTTTAATTTTTCATATTTTTTTAGTAATAAATGAACGAACATCACTAGAAAAATTGTGTTCATTTATTGTTCGTATTCATATTCATTCAAACTTAAATGAATGAATACGAGCATGATTTGTTCATGTTCATTCGGTTTGTTTACCGTCCTAATTGATGGTAGAGCCATTGAATAAGTTGACAATGATTTTATACCTTTTTGCATACAAAACATTCTGGGTTTGGAACTTGGATGGGTGAATATTGCCTCAAAATAATCCATCTCCTCTACTTATTAACAATAAGATGAAATATGAACAAACAACTTGAACTCGACTTGATTAGAACTCATTCATGACTCGTTCAAATTGTTGTTAGTCAAGAATGAATAAAATTTTAAACTCAATATGAAATTGAAATCAAGTTCGATTTACTTATTACCAATCTCAACTCGGTTCAATTTTAGTTTTTTCCTTTAATTTAAATGAATAACTTAAGCTCGGTCGGTTAAAAGCTCATCCATGGCCCATTTATGCTTTTCTCAATCCAAATATGAATAAAAAAAGAAATATTGATAGATATTTTATGCCAATTACAATCAGCCTTCTACTTAGTTCTACTCGACTTATTTTTAACCCTACTTAGTGAGGGCAATTTTGTTAATGAAAAATTAAACTAAAATTTTCTCTTCTATTTAAAAGATCTAATTAATGATATTTAATATGTGCCATTGCGACACATGTGAGACAAACTCATTTATGAATGATTACTTTAATTTGGACTACTAAACATGTGAAATTGGATGGCTTAGTGTTTAAGGAATTGTTTTTTTTTTTGTAATAAGAATAGATATAAACATAGGAAATTAGAAAAGAATAGTAAAAGCAAGTTAATGGGCAATCAACACTTTCCACCTTGGTAACATGAGGATCAAATAACAACCAAAAATTTTCTAGCACCTCATTGAGTTGATCAACAAGTTGGAGAAGACTCATGTTGGTAGATCATGTGCTTAATAATGCTTGTAATACCTACATGCAGTCCATGAGGATAATGATCAATACTATGCCATAAGCAGTTGTAAATGAAATTGCTCCATGAATGGCATTGAACTTAGCTTGCAGGGCATTGAGTTGATGAATGACATTGTTACCAGAAAACGAAACCACTTTGATGGATAACGATTTTGGTGAGTTAATAAGGACACCAACCATTCCTTTAAAGGATGTATAAATTGTGGATAACGGGCAAGAGAAAAAATTACCTCAGATATCTTACAATCCCGTACACTCCCGCAAAAAGGTGAAATATTGTTTTTGAAGTAACATGACATCGAAGGCAAAGAGAATCCGTGAAACCACTATGGGTATTTGCGTAGCATGATTCGCCTTCCTTGGTAAGGCCTTAAGGAATTATTGAACTCAAGTAATTTATCATCGTCATCATCTACAATCTCTAGTATTTGAAAATTTTAATCGTGTCAAGACTAATTTGAATCAAGTTAAGTACATTCATTTTAGGTGGGAAGCCTTGTCAATGTCTACCCATTTTTAAGTGGTAGAAAGCATCCTGAAAAGTAGGGGTATGGAGCAAGAGCAAGAGCAAGAGTTAGGAAATGTCACTTTTTAAAATTTACGTATGTAAAAGTGTTGTAAATATAAGAACAGAAGCAGAAACGATAACCCAAAATAAGATTACATCACCTAGATCCATTCCATTCAAGAGACTAAAATGTGAAATTTTATTTATGGTTAATATCACTGGTCGTCCATAAACTATTCTCATTTTACATAATTATCCCGGAACTATCAATTGTTATATTAATCGTCCTCAAACTATTTAATTGTTACATCTGTCGTTCTACCTTTATACTAGTAGTTAAAAAGTAACAAAAATAATGGGGGAAATGCACAGTTATCCTCAAAACTTAGAGAACTTTTCTAAGTACTAAAACTTTACTATTTTCTAATTCAGCCACAAAACTATAAAAATGTGTATACTCTCTTTAATTTCTTTCTTGGTTTTGTAGCATGAATTTCTTGACTTTGCTTTAATAAAATTTTTATAATTGAATTTTAATTATGTATTTGTTCCAATTTCTTTAATTTTTTTTGGCTTTGATTTTTAAGTCTTTTTTATTTTGAAGGTTTTTTTTCTTTTATTCTTCTTGTTTATCTTTCGTTGCTGTCTCACGCTTACCACTCATTTTTCTTTTATTTTTTTTCTTGATCCTTTATTTCCTTCAATTTTTCTATTATTTTTCTATGTTTCTTTTGTGAATGTTTTTCTTTTTTTTTTTAAAATGTTTTTCTTTTTTTTTTTTGTCTTTCCTTTTTCATTTTTCTCAGGGTTATTATTTATTTTGCTTACTTTGTTTTTTTTTTTCTGAAAATAACCTTCACATTGGAACATGTTTTGTTGAGCCTTATTCATGTTCATTTAATTTTAGGACTTAGAATAATTTTAAAAAAATTCTTACTTGTAATTTAAAAAAAATTCTTACTCATTTGGATTTGCTATATGATTGATAAAGGAACTTGGAGAATTTATTGTATGGTACAATGGCTGAAGTGTAAAATGGGGGGCGCTTGGAAAGTGTACCCCTAATTAATGAAAGGATATGAGAAGAAAAGGAAATTTAGTATGGCTTGTGTCTGAATATATGGAAATTAAGAGATAACGAAAGTTATTAACCTTTATTTTTGTCATTTTCATATATTTTTCACCCTTTACAGGAAAAGACTAATCTCTATTCCTGCCCATTCCTTTATTAATTAAAAATAGAGTGTTAATTCAGCCAAATTTATAGCTGTACTATTTTCTTTATTGACAGATATAGAACATTACTCAAGTCCTTTATTTTTTTCCCTTTCATCTCATTACATGAGGAACAATACGAATATATTTACATTTTAACCAATAGTATAGCAAATGACTATTCATTAGTACAACAAAAAACATGTGACCTATACTTATTGATGCTAACAAATCAAGCAACAAGATTAATTAGTGCTCAATTATATGTTAAATTAAGACAGGAGAAAAAAGAAGTTGAATTTCGCAAGTTCTTTTGTGAATCATACAATAAATCCAAAAAAGTAAGATGGAATGAGTAAGGATTTTTTTTTTAAACTAGTCTAGGTCCTAAAATTAATTGAACATGAATAAGACTCAACAAAACATTTTCTATTGTGAAGGTTATTTATAGAAAAAAAAAAAAAGAGAAAGTAAAAGAAATAATAACCTTTAGAAAGTGAAAAAAGGAAAGATGAAATAAAGAAAAACATTCATAAAAGAGACGTGGAAAATTAATAGAAAAATTAAAGCAAACAAAGGATCGAATCCAAAAAAGTAAGATGGAATGAGTAAGGATTTTTTTTTTAAACTAGTCTAGGTCCTAAAATTAATTGAACATGAATAAGACTCAACAAAACATTTTCTATTGTGAAGGTTATTTATAGAAAAAAAAAAAAAGAGAAAGTAAAAGAAATAATAACCTTTAGAAAGTGAAAAAAGGAAAGATGAAATAAAGAAAAACATTCACAAAAGAGACGTGGAAAATTAATAGAAAAATTAAAGCAAACAAAGGATCGACGTAAGAAAAAATAAAAGAAAAAGGAATGGTAAGGGCAACAACAAAGAATAAAAAAGAAGACTTTAAAAGAAAAAAAACTTAAAAACTGAAGCGAAAGAAAAAAAAAAAGAAACTAGAATGAATGCATAATTAAAATTCAATTATAAAAATCTTATTGAAGCAAAGTCAAGAAATTCATACTTAATTAAAAGAAACTAAGAGAAAAATTAAGGGGAGTATACATATTTTTATAGTTTTGTGACTGAACTAAAAAATAGAAAAGTTTTAGGCTAACTACGCATTTTTTTTTCTTCACTATTTCTGTTATTTTTTAAAGCTGGTATAACGATAGGATGATAGATGCAACAATTAAATAGTTTGAGGACGCTTGATATAACAATTGATAGTTCCAAGATGAATAAGTAAAATGGAAATAGTTTAGGGACGATCAATGATATTAATCCTTTTATTTAGGAGAAGTCAACTTTTTGTGAATTAAACCAACAGAATTGTCTAAGTATTTTACTATATTGGTAAAATGGGTAAATTGCCTACTATTGTTTTCATCACAGGCAGATAGCCAACTATATATCTTTTTTGTTTTATAGTTAAATTGACCACTAATGTTTTAATTGTGAAAACTTGCCACTTCCATTAAGTTTTTCCAATTATGTGATGACATGGGACCTTCTAATGACATAGCAATAGACATCACAAACTTATGTTCAAAATAAATAAATAAATAAATAAACACCTAACTTAGCCTCTAAACTTTTATCCTATACCATGAAGCCCTTAATAGTTGTTGTATTTGACAATTTAGCTATTGTCAACTTCCAGCCAAGATAAAAAGGATGTGGACTAGATCTAGATTTTCGGGTCCAGAAATAAATTGAGATCAAACCTCCCTTATTACTCTTCAATTACTAGCAGAATCAATGTCGATGCGTGGCTCGACTTTGCAGCAGATGCTTGGTGGTGTGGGGAACATGGTCAATGGGATTTTCTATAGGCTAAGTCATTGGTGAAATAAGGGGAACAAAGTCTCGACTTGATCTTCTTTAGGGGCAGTCAAGTGGTGGTTGGTGGCGATGATGGGACAGGACAATGCAACCGTGATGGTATAAGACCACAAAATGTGGCTGGAGTCTAGTGGAGGTAGTTGGAGTGTCGAGCTCACAACATTGGATGTAGGGCTGATCTGGGAACATACCAACTTTGGGAAAAGGTGAATGAGAGCTATGATTTTTAGTTCAATGGTCTATGTGCATCAATTAGTATAGTTAAGGAATTAATCTTGTAATTTACCCAAAAAGATGGGTAGATTATGTGTAAGGATGGCAATGGGGCTTATCGAGCACGGATTCACCTCACCCGTTACCCACCCGCGAAAGCCAACGGATGAAAAACGCCACCCATGTCCGCCACCCGCGGGTTACGGCTACCCGCGGACTACCTATGAACTCTGATAAATGTTGGAGAATAAAGCAGTAGAGCTGGAGAATGAAGGAGTAATGGTGGAAAATGAAGGAAACAAGGTGGAGAATGAAGCAGTAGAGCTGGAGAATGAAGCAACGATGGTAGCGATGGAGGTTGAAGGCGTAAAGAAAAAGAAGTGCGCGGTAGTGGATCTAATGTGCGGTAGAATTAGGATAAATTTGGGTTAAGTGTATTCTTAGTCCTCCAATTTTATTAGTTTTTACACAAAATGCTAATTAGATTGAAATTTAATGTGTAAGTCACTACTGATTAAAAAGAAATCTCGCGGATCACGGGTTAGCGGGTACAGATAGCTCTAAATTCGTACCCGCCTATACCCACCAGACAGGTAAATTTTCTACTAAAAATCCGTAACTTACAGCCGGGTATCCGTGGTTAGCGGGTTCTACCCGATCCACTGCCATCCCTAATTATGTGGTTTTTCTTTTTTCTTTTTTAATTATACAACACAATTAACATAATATTCTCTAGAAAATGGAATGTCCTTTCTTATAGCCACCTAAGTAGCTAATTTGCCACGTTGAAAATAATAGTTGTGGATTTTACTTGAACAAAAACATAAGTGATGTATTTAACTAAAAAAAAAAACTACAATAGCCAATCTATGCTAAAACGTAGCAAATTTGCTATTTTGCCTCATTATGGATCGGTTTAAGTTGGAGGTACCAATGGACCAGTTGCACTACACAGTAACTTGACTTTCACGGGAAATTTGCTTGGGCCAATCTTAATGCCTTCTGGCTGAGCGCTGAGGGATGGGCAATTATGTGATGTGCCTTGAGATATGAAAGTCACCTGTTTTCTGTGGCAACTGGCAGAGTCGGTACAAGTAGACGTAGAACTACAGTTGACAGTTGATGGATGCTTAACTGAAAATCCAAACTCTCTTCTTATTTTTAATTTTATATTTTTTGTACGGCTTATCATTATTTGATTAAAACTGAAAAAATTAAAATATTAAAAAAATTCAAAAATTTAATTTTTTGATTCGGTTTCGGTTAAAACTGAATAGAAAAAATATTGGTTTTTGTTCGGTTTCAGTTATAAGTGTGTTTTTTCATGTCATATTGGATAATTTTGTGGGTTAGTTGACATGTTTAAAAGGATAAGGGCTGAGTAGAAGATAGATAAAGATTGATGGTTTCTATTAGGGTTTGGCCATCACAAGTAAAAAACACTCATCTCCGGCCGCCCAATACTCGCTTCCGTCCTCCAGCCTCGCCTTCCACTCACCTCCGCCCTTGGCCTACACTCGCTTCTGCCCTCCGCCCTCACCCTCCAATCGCCTTCACCCTCACCCTCTACTCTCCTTTGCCCTTCGGCCTTTCTCTCCGATGGGCAGATGGCCGCCGCCGGGAACAACCACCCCAACTCCATTCCGGCACTGCCAACAATGACGTACCCAACCCACAAGATCCCCCTCATCACCAACACTACCGGCGGTGATGACTCCTACTTTATTAAGAATTTTAATTTTCCTTACTTCTACCGCTGAAGTTGGATTTGAGGGAAGAAGAGTCGAAAAAATCACAGCCACCGTCATGTTTGCTCAATCGGGGGAGAAAATCACAAACCCCATAATAGTCCACCACTTCTTGCTATATAGTTTTTTAAGCCACCAATGTTTCTCTGTATTACAGGCGCATCACTATTTCTAGATGTGACTTTATTTCAGTTTGAAACAGAACCAAACTGAACATTTTCAGTTCGGTTTTACTTTGGTTTAGAGTCTTAATTCAGTTTCTAATCATAAAAAACTAAAAACCAAATAAATTGAAAAATTCGGTTTAGTAAACCGAACCGAATTTTTCAGTTTATTTGATTTTTTATTATTAGAAATCGATTGAACCGAATAAACCGAATGATCAATCCTAATTTTTTTATAAATCAATACCATTTAACAATTATTATTCTGTCTACTAAACAATCACTTGAAGAATTTTTTGAAGATTAGTTTTCATAATTTTTTGTTCAAACTTAAATTTGAAAAACAAGTTAAATAAGAAACGTCATATTAAGGGACAGTTACTAAAATCCCCTAAAATATAGGCTAATTTACCCTTTTATCCTTCATATTTCAAATACGCACATTTGCTCCAAGAAAAGTTAACTTTGTTCATCCACTGTCACAGAAAATATGGAAAAATTTGACTTTACCCTTGAGGCTTTCTTGCTTAGAAACTTTATTCCCCAACTTATACATTGAAAGCCGAAGACACTTTTTTTTCTTCTTTACTCTCATTTCTCTTTCTGCAACTCTTATCCCCTCCTGTCACACCATCATCGTTGCCACTTTCTCCACCCTCAACATCTCCCTCTATAGTTGCTTTTGATTGGAATAGGAGCCAAACCCATGAAGATCGAAGAAAGGTTAGCCAGAAAATGGGTTCACAGGAGGAGAAGCAGACAATTTCATCGAGCCCAAGATCACTGCTTGTTTGTTGATTCGATAAACAAAATGCTAACCTAACTGTCCTATGACCGACACCTACAACAATAGTGTGTCGCACGCAGAATGTTGGAATTTAGTTCACAAAAGTAATTACTGAATTCTATAAATGTGCTAAGATATACCTGTTTTACAATTACTTGTTATGGTTGCATCATATGTTGATGCTGTCACATTAACTCACATCATTGCTTCTAATATTAATTAGAGGTAGTTAAGTTGTTAGGATGATGTGGCACATATGTGTGACATGTCATTGCATTTGAACCAATAGGAAGTTGACATATGGTGATTGTGTGATATGTATATCTACACCTTAACACATGAGATAATTGCTTAATAACTACCCTATAACTACTTATATTATGAAGATATATAACCTTTAGATGAAAGGAAATGTCTGTCCCAATATATATGACCCTTGGGTAGGTAGTTATACACCATAATTACCCTGATTAGTGAAATAGCATGACTTTCAGTGAATGGTCATATTTTAGGCAAATTTAATAATCTTTAGAAGGTGGTTATATCCTTGATTTAAAGAGACACAACTCGCAGAAGAGTTGTGGCTCTATGGCCAAACCAACACATCCATTCTCATAGTAATTATTACCTTATTTTAAGAGAAGAAGTTATGGGTGGATAAAAATACCTCTTGGTTAAGTAGTACAACCTTTTATGAAAAATTATGGCTCTATTATGAAGAGTTATAACCCTCAATAAGTGCAATTCATCATCTATAAATAGAAGGCAATAGAATTGTGCATATAGAAGTTGCGAATACCTTTTCTGGAGGTTCTACTTGTTTTATTTCTCTCTACATACTTCTCTATCACCAAAAAGAAAATTCTGGTCGAGTATTGAGTGTGAACCAACATATTTAGTTATTTGTATTTTCATGTTAATTAAATATTTGATATTGGGTATTCACAACAAATCACTTTTCCGTAATATACGTAAAGAGTTTTTTTTTTATCAAGGAGACTATCATTTGCTTCTTCTGTAATAACCAAATATGCCTTAATTTTTACATTTATTTTATATTATAAGAATTAAAATATTCATTAGCTATACACTTAAATTTCCTTCACCGAAGAACCAAGGAAGATGATCTTTCGAACTCCATGACTGTTGGGACTTGGACAAATCGATGACCTTGGTCTGGATTTGGATGAATCAGTTAGAACTTGGACGAATCGGTTGGATTTGTACTAAAATGCGGGAGCCAATACGAGAATCGGGGGATGATGCGGGAGCCGAGGAAGATCAGTATGAAAAATTGGAGTGGGCGAAATCAGAACGTTGGGGTCACAAATGACTAGAGAATGAGAGATCGAAGAAAGGCCACCTGAAGATAGAGTCGTACAAGGAGGCGCTAACGAGTAGGCCGTTGGCGGAGTTGTCGTCAAAAGTCAAAGCAGTGGCCATATGGGTAGAAGATTTTTGAGATTTCTAGGCAGGACAGTTGATGCCATCTGCGAGAGTTGATATGGATTTTTGGGATTTCTAGGCTTCATTTGTTCTATTCAAGAAATTAGGCGCTTAGTAGTTCGATTTGTTTTGCTTCTATTTAATTTGTTATGTTCTATTTCTGTTTAAGAACTTTGTTTGAGATTATTTCGGTGTGCCGGGCGGTGGCGGTGGCGATGGCGAAGGAGGGCTAGGGACAAAGGACAGAAGTTTGGAGGAGAGAGTAGAAAAGTTTACGGGATTGGCTTACTTAAGGGTGAGTGTTAGGTTGTTAGATGCAAATGTTTGCGGGGCAAAGTTTCTATGAAAGAATATTATGAGGGTAAAATCAAACTTTTCCCTTTTTCAGTCTAACATGTTAAGTTTGTAGGGGAGTAAGTATAAGTTTCTGAAACAAAGAAAACACAAGTATAGGTTTGATGAAACCTGTGGGTAGGGGGATGGGGTTTGGTAATTTCTTTTATAAATATCTCTTTGGAAGAGCATAAACTGAGGTTCGTGATAGGAAAATCAAACAACACTAGAAAGAAGCATTAACAGGAAGTAAGGGCATCAAAAATTTTAGAGTCTTGGTGGTGTTTAACAGTGAGTTTTTTTTTCTTTTTCTTCTCCACTTTACCTTAAAAACCTCAAGTCATTGCAAATTTGACTCGAGATGAACAGCTTCCATGTTATGTAAGCCCAAAGCTGAGCTCTCTTGACGAAGTGGGTAAACTCTGCCCCTTTTCAGCGGGGTTCACGGTCTGTTTGCGCAAATTGGAAAGCGAACGGCTACTTTTGCCTGACCCCAAGCCCCAAGGGCAACTCCCCTCCGAAATTATAATGTTAAAAGCTACAAATATTCATATAAAAATAATTTAATCCTAGAAGAATTATGTACACAATCTACTTAATTTCAACTATTTAAAACATAAATTTGTACAAGTCGCTTTTATAGAATTCTCTTTCTTTGCATGCACCAGGGGACAGAAATATTGATCGGAGTGTAGAGTAGGCTCCCAAGTGGGCTCAAACTTGGCCTTTGGGCTTCGGCCTGAATTTGGAGGTCTGGAACACGGCCCCAAATCCAACTTCCATTTATGATATCACCCAACTCAAGTTACTTTCTACTGATGGATCTGGGAAAATTTGGTAAGCAAAATTAAGGATATATTATTATCCTGTTCTAGTGAATTGTATTATTATAGTCTTCATACGTAGTTTTCTGATCATTGTATTTGTGATAATATCTGTGGTAGAAATAGAAACAACTTGCTGGCCTGGGAGGTGATTGAAGGACTAGAAACATCTTAGCAGGATTTCAATCTGTCAAAAGAAACCAAGCCAAGCCAAGGCTATGGTTTAAACATTTATGAGCACAAAATTGCAACAGACTGGACTAAAAAAGTCTAATCACATAAATGTATAGGTCTGTCAGAAGATATCCTTCCAGTCCTTACGCAGGTTTGGAAGATATATATTCAACAACGCAGGAACCATATCGATGCCTCATTAACTCGACAATTCACGCCATCACCGAGTTATTTCATCAACTGTTCTTTAACATGAAGCCTCCTCAGAGGTCATCTTTCAGGGTTTACATCTTCTGCGTTCCTGGCTGCTCTCCTTCGACTCAAGCTTTCGTGACGAGGTGCCTTGGCCGCCTGATCCACTGATATCTCACAATTGATCACAGTGTCGCCTCCATCACTTTTCTTTGGTGTTCCACCAGCCTTCTGGTGGCTAGCACCAATCTGGGACATGTCCGAGAATGACTTGATCAGTAGTGGTCTTTTCTTCAGGAACAAGATCACAACCGCACAATCATCAACCTTGGAACCCGGAAATCTGTTTCTCCATGCTTGTACAGCATAATAGACAAGAACTTTAGCTGCTAAACCTCGGTCCTTTACCGAAGCAACTATCCTTATGACCTCATCGTTCGTTAACACATCCCATATCTGCCAAAAGAAGAGAAGACAAAGCATGAATTCTGTGTGCATTTTGCTCAAGGCCGATGGTATGATTTGCCAAAGAAATGGACTCAGTGGTTTCTTCTTACACCATCAGTTGCCAAAACTACAAATTCATCGTCAGCTTGAATCTCTCTGTAAGATACTTCAGGTACCGAGAGGAGGCCATAATCCTTGAGGCAGAAGTCACCGAAAGCCCTTGTCATGGCTAGGCCAGGGCAATTTTCCTCTGGCATCCACAGTCTGAAGACATGCGGTTCTTCTGGCAAGGCAAAGATCCTGCCACCAGCATCTTTAATTCGTTCGGCTTCCCCTGAATGAAGATGAATGAAAACAAAGAAGATGTTTGTTACTAGTTTCTAAGGCTGCACAGCTAGGCAAAGCAAGGAAAAGGGGATTCAACCGAATGTTGCACACACTTTGGACATTGGGTTTCAGGTCAGCTGTGAGCTGAAGAGGATGAAGGTTGTTTTTGTCGTCCCTACTGCAAAGAACTGCTCGCGAGTCTCCCAGGTTCGAGATTAGCAAGTAGCCGCCCTGCAAATTCAGAAAGAATGAGCAACATTGTCCTTCTACAACTAGCTGGCAGGGTGAAGCAAGTTGTGTTACAAGAGCTGAGGGTTATGCCAAACACCTGCTTAACAATGGTGACAGACGTTGTGCCACTGCAGAGGCTGTCGATGTTCTCTTCCAGTTCAAGTTCAACATCGGTCTCGTTGAAGGATTCAATCAAAACTTTCTTCCAGGAAGCGAAGAAGTGGCCTTCATCCCTCACATTGCCTTCATGATCCACTTGATTAGAGTGTAAGCGTCTAAATGATGAGGAAACCTTGGAGGGTAGAAGTTCGCGTATACGGCGCGCAACCTCATGACCCTTGGGGCCATGACCATCGAACACCGAACAGAAAAATGAGTTCTTTTCACCCATGAAGTTCTGCATAAGAAATGTACTTTAAGCCATTAACGAGCATTCTGATTGCAACAGAAGCATCTGACCACACCTGACATCTTCCTAATCAGGAATAGCTGATGCCATGTCTCAATCAGACGGGCACATATTAACAGTAACTTGCTCTGCAAGATTTGCAAACAGAATCGAAAAGGCAATGGATATTATGGTAGGGTCCAACAAGGAGGACGGGACAGATTATTTCAATGCCACCATGGAGGGAAAATAAAATAGGTTGATCTGAGGAAAAGAAAGTGGAATATATATCTATTTCTATTACCTCAACAACAACCATAGAATCTTGATTGACGCCCTTGCGGCCTTGGCGGGTGTACATGGAGGTGCACCAGGAGGAACCTCGCAACCTCTTAATGGCTCCATTCTCCTCAACCCGCAACTCGTCCTCCTCGTCGCCCTCGTATTCTCTGTCGTCCTCTTCGTCGTGCACATTCCTCTGAGCCCCGATTTTGACGTCCACGCTGCAACAGCCCCCCATTTGCTTCTCTTGGCCCGGTAAGACGAAATCCCAGGAGGCTATCGACAAAACCTCGTTCCCCAGAAAACCAAGGCCAGAAAAATATGGAGGAGGATCAGAAAGCGATCGGATTTCGGTGTGGTGTCGTCTCGTCTCGTCACCCCAGAGGCTCCAATGCACGGGGTGACAAAAGGAGGCCAATGGAAAGTCATTTTTTGGTTTTATTTAGGGCCTCTGAAAAATAGACAACTATTTTGGCAAATCCAACAAACCGCTCCTATTTCAGAAAGGGACTGCTTGCCAGTGCCAACAGAACGAATGACTTGGTTTTTTGGACCAGGATGGATTTACTATTATCATACGGACACAATTTGCCCCTCACAATAGCCCTTCACAATATATTGTTCTGTGCAAAAATGCAATCCTAATATCTCGCCACATGTATCGAGCTTCGATTTTTTTTTTTAGATTACAAAAAGTTTAGGGAACGAGAGGTCTGGATTCAAAAAAAAAAAAAACAGCAGAGAGAGGTCCAACGAAGCGGAGTTTGAAATTTACAAATCAACCTTCGCAGTACTTATGGTTGATAGGATAGCACTCGAAAATACAAGTCTGGGAACAGAGTTGAAAGTTAGGGAAATGAGAACTTCACCATATTCATAGTGTGGTGGAAATCCCGCTTTAGGTTTCCAAGATTACATATTGCATTTGTCCATTGCTTGCTACGTTTCCTCGGCGGTGATGAAATGGGAAGTGAGTAGTCAAAAATCAAATGAAACACAGAAGAACAAACGACTGTGTAAAATGAGACCCCTTTTTGGTCGCATCGTAAGACACGCAAAAATGGCCGGATTGAGCCAAAAGCACCCACATAGTACTTACTGTATTGTTGCATATCAACAAGCTAAATAGTTAATCACGTATAGGTCGCAACCACTAGTTTCTCTTTTTATGTTTAATGCAATTGAAGGTTCGTTTTTGTTTTCTTCTTCATTTTTTTTTTCTTTCTTTTCCTTTTTTTCTTCAAGAAGAAGAAGAAGAAGAAGAAGAAGCTGAGTCTAGCCGATAGAACGAACGCAGAAGCTGCAAAGCTGCATGAGAGAAGCCTATCCTGTTGAATGGACGCCTTGTCTCTCACCTTTTGCCGGTGCAGAAGCCCGAGGGAACAAATGAGGAGTCCTTAAGGATTGCCTTGAGTAGCGTTGAGGCATCCAGACAAGGAATTAGTGGTGCAAAAACCTCTCCAAGTCACTTGGAAAGATGGAAAATAAGGAAATTTGTTGCAGCATAAGTTGTCTTACCTGCTTATCTGCTATTGAATCCAGGTTTTCTGAATTCTGAAGGATCAGAGGAAGCGCTGGGAAGGAAATTTTGTCAACATTTTAGTCCAAATTTGGTTACGCAAGCATGTGTTTGGCTAGTAATAAACCCATCCTCGCGCACTGGTACAGGAATAACAAGTACTTTTGCTGGACAAAACAAGTGCACAGGCAATGACATACATTTTCATTTGCAGCTACATTTTAACAATGGCAGAACGAAACCATGGAAAAAAGACATCCTACAACCTTGTCCTTCTCTCTACCAGTAAATTTTCAAAAGAATGGACTAAAAGCATTACAGAGAAGGAACGACTGGTACCAGGCAGTCACCACCACTGATGAACAAGAACCCCGCTCTCCCTGAGAGAAGTCAAGAGCTCCGCGCATTGCTCATACGTTTTATCATACTTTGTGCTCCTCTGACCGGGGCAACACCGCTGCCATCTATTGTAGTGGCACTCCAGAAATATCTCATCGATCAAACATATCGCCCCTGTCTCAAACAGCCTTGGGATTAAATCAAATTCAGTCCCCTCCACATCCATCTTCATCACCACAAAATCCCTCTCTGTAACCGTATGTTTCAACCACTCTGCAAAATCCAATCCCTGAATTTCATCCACCACTCCCCGGATTCCAGCTCGTCGAGACTTCAATGGCTGAATTCTACCCATCCCCCTACCTTTATCCTTCAGTGCTTCTTCCGCACCTGGATCATGATTGATCTCAAAGGACAATGTTTCATTCCTAATCCACGCAGCGTAGGGCAACAATGTCACCCCTTTTTTCACCTTATACTCATCATGGAAGGTCTTATCAGCTTCAATCGCATACACATGAAAGGTTTTGTTCTGCTTCGGGTACTGTTTCCTGAACCAGCTTCCTATGCTAGAACCGTAACTCCTAGCTCCAACATCCACATAAACATATCTACTCTTGAAGCTTATATCAACCATTGATGGCAAACACCTTATGTTGTTTATGTTCCTTTTCAAGGTGATCCATGGCTTTTGCGGCTCCACCATTATAAGAGGCTCCGCCTTCCGAACCAACTCTCTTTTGTGCACTGGAACGGAACACTTAATCACAGAATTGCCTTCAGAATGTCTATCGCCGTGAACAAGAATTCCACTTTCTTTCTTCATCACAATTTCTCTAACATAAGGCATTGATGAATCAAACCAATCTACATTGTGCATTTTCACTATCTTGAAAGAATTGAACAAATCAAGAAATGAATTAAAACTGTACGTATCTTTAGCTCTCAAGTGGACCACAAGAAACCCTTCGGGTCTGAGGATCCGAGTGATCTCCGTCGCGAAATCAGACGGCCGAGATGAATTCTCGAGGCTGCCGGCGCAAGAGAATGCGAAGTCGAAAGAATTGTCATCGAACGGTATCCGATGCCCCTCCCCTTTCACCACCAACGGTTTCGACGCCTTCTTCGAAATCCCAATGGAATCCTTGACGCCTAACGCTTTCAAAGCGAAAACTTCCTGTCCGGTCGGCGTTTCCAGGCAGAGCGACTTGGCCTTCGGCGAGAGATAACCCTCCGCGAGCAGATCTTGGAAAACCGAAGAATAGAAATGGACGGCTTTGATCCAGCCCTTGCTAGTGTAAAGATCCCCGCGAGCATCAGGACGGGAGACGACAACGTCACTCCCGATGACAGCGGAGGCGCTGGCTCCAGCGCCGGCGATGACGAAGTTGAGATTGTCCTGCAAGGAGAAGAAGCAGAAGTCGTCGCGGTTGCAGGACTCGCCGGTGATTGTGACAACGTAGGCGAAGCGGACGACGATGACGAAAACCCCAAGCACAAGCAGTCGCACCAGAACGTTCTTCAGAAAACTCGGCTTCCCCGTGGCAGGCTCCATCTCAAAAAATGATATATCTGTATGACTACTTATAGGAGAAGAAAAACTGTTGGAGAAAGTGGGAGGGCAGAAAAAATTGCAAAATTAGCGGGAGCAGAAGCGGGCGGCGGTGTGGTTGGCTCCGACGAGAGTTTTGGGGAGGGAGATGGCGGAGGAAAGTGAGAAATATGGAGGAAAGGGAGGGGCGAGACGGGAAATCATGGCGGAGTTTTCGATTTTGACTATGGAGCGGAGGAGTGAGAGAGCATCTCTGCTTGTTAATGGGGAGGTTGAAGCGGAGAGAAGACGAGACTGGATGGCTAGACAGAACAGACTGGTGTGTCTGTGACAACGATTGCCACTGGATTGTTGAACTAATTTCCACAATGCCACGCGGGCTTCCAGCAGTCACGGCCTTCTTTAGTATTTGGTCAGGGAACTAAATTTGGCCGTTGGTCTATTTTTGCGAAAATCATAAAAACACCTTAGCCTATGGTTCTCCTTTCATATTTTAAGAAATATATTATTGCCCCCAGAAAACTCATTTTTGACGTTAACAACATGTTAATCAATTCCTAAAATATCAAATAAAAAATACTTTGATACCAATAACGACTTAATCCTTAAACTTTGATTCATTGCAATTTAGTCCTCCAACTTTGATACCAATAATGACTTAGTCCTTAAACTTTGCTAAATTAAGCGACTTAATCCCTTGTTAGACTAAAACCGTGCACATGATGTCACGTGAGTGTAACGACGTTAGTGAGGTGGTGATGTGGAATAGAAAACAGGAGGTTGTGATCGATTTATTCGTTGTGTCCTTCTAGGGTTAGAAATTCTTTGAAATTAGAGATCAATTGTGCCGAAATCATTGAGCAACCCCGAAAAAGCTTGGTAGGAGTTGGAGATTGAGCAACCTTGATAAAGCCTGATCTTCGGCTCCAACATCGTGTCAATGTCGAAGAAGAGTAATTAAGGTGGGGCTTGTGCGAAGGAGGTGAGTTCTAACTCGGTCAAACTATTGACAGCCGACAATTGGATGAAGTTGACGCTGGAGGGCTCGAAGGGCTGGATGCCCGGTTAATAGAGTAGTAATTGGATCTCAATCTCCTCTAAGACAAGTCATTTTTTAATGGCAAAATATTTAACAAAATATCCTCTCTTTTTTTAACACGAAGTGGCCTTTTATGGTGATCAATTTCTTGATATCTAGTGGTTTATTTGTTCATCCCTAGAACATCAATGGGTTATTAAGCTAGAAAAAAAGCAGTGGCCATCCTGGGTGAAATACAAAATGTTAGTGGTTTGTTGATGAGTTTTGCCATTAGTGTGTGCAACCTAATATCAATATCAGAGATTTAGGAGTCACTCCTAATTTGTTCTGCTGCATGGGTTTTTGTCATTATCTGGTCGCTTGACGCGACATGGCTTTCTTTTGCTTTTCACGGACTGGAGTCATTTTAGGCTAGCTGTGCCAAATCCTTTTGCCAGGTCACATATGTCTGCTTATAGTTGTCGCTTAAACCAAAGCGCCCCTTTTGTGCCTCTGAATCGTTCAGCCGTTTGAAACAAATTGACAAGTGATAAATAGCTTAGTAACTTAATTACTTTGAAATTATTATATAGTACTTCTCCTGTTTCACATTAACTAATTTTTTTTATTTTTTTAAATGAAATTTAACTTAAATATATTTATATTAATATGTATTAAAAATATTTTTAAAAATTATATTTAGAAACTATAATCTTTAAAATTTCATTCTCATATAAAATATTCATATTTTTATAATAATTTTTTTTAAAAAAATAAAATTATAAATTAAATGCTGTAAATGGTAAAAAGAACAATTTTTATGAAACCGATGGAATAGTTGTTAAAAATAAATTGAGATTCTTTTTTACACTATCAAACTATTAATAATTAACAAATAAATGAAATATATCAATGTCCTAGTAAAGTCTTATATGTCTTTGGCCTTCTTTGCAAAATCATTCAATTAATCAAGGTTAGGAACTAATGTTATAGTTTGAGCCTAAATTAGGCATTAATGTTATAGTTTAATACAGAATATGCCATCAACCGTTAAAAACTTAACGGAAAATGTGGAAAGTTGTTGGTTTTGAAATCATAAGGTATTTATGTAACTTTCAACAAAATTTAGGAACTATGTATAATTTACCGTTTTCATTTTCTTGTGCGACAACAATATATATTCTTCACCGGATTTGTCACTTGGTCCCTCCAGAAATGATGCTTAAATTAGTCATTGTATTCCGGTACTATAAACAACCCGAATCCCAATCAAATGAAATTCACTCATCCAATATCAATGTGTTTATAATCATTTACTTATTAAAATGACAATTTTTCTAATCTACAAGAGTAATGTCCAACGCCACCTTCTTCAGCATCGCCTTTGCCACCAATGGAGGGTCTAGTGATGATCATTAAAGTGGCTGATGCACAAGAAAAAGAAAATGATAAATTATATAGAATTCATGAAGTTTGCTTGACGTTGCGTTTGTACAATAAGATTTCAAAACCAATAATTTCTCACATTTATCATTAGGTTTTTTAATAATTGGTGATATATTTGGTATTAAACTATAACACTGGTGGCCAGTTTGAACTTAAACTATAATGTTAGTGATTACATTGGAACTATAAAACACTATTGTGACAAAGTTAGTATCAGCCCTATAACTACAGTAATTTTTTTTTTTATACTTTGTTCAAATATATATGTTGTAATAATTTTGTGACAGAACGAGTAATATGTAGTCTAACTACTAATATGAGCCAGAAATTTGAGAGGGGTGTATTTAACAAATTTATAAGATAACTAGGCGCTAGGGCAGCAGAGGATTGGAGAGACGATCAACAGTGGGTAGGTTGGTGTTGGATGAGTGGACAGCGTGGGGGCGAGTGGCGGGGTTCGTGACTGGTGAGCAGGTGAAGGTGAACGTGATTTGTGAGAGGATAGCGCCGAAGAATAAAGCAGGGAAGGCCCACCTCCATAATTCTGTTTCTGCCTCCGGATTCAACGCCCCATTCCACGTCTTCTGCACTGGCCCCTTCCTTCCCACAACCCCCCCCCCCCCCCCCCCCCCCCCCCCCCCCCCCCCCCCCAAAAAAAAGCAAACACCACAAGAAAAAGAAAAAACCAACACAACAAACAGGTACCCCCCCCCCCCCCCCAAAAACAAAAAAAAGGTAATTTGCTCAATTGCTGGATTAGTATTTTTTTTCCTCTCCGTTCCACTCCACGTTCTATGAATAATTTTTTTAATGGTATCGAATGATATTTTTTTTAAAAAAAATTTCATAATTTACTGTTAAATTTCTTATATTATCTTCGCAAAGTTAATATAAGAAAAAGAGTGAGAGTAATAAGTTTTTTTTTTTGCTGTATTTGATTAACATAAGTTCATAATAGTATTAAAAGTCTTAGTCCAATTGGGGGAGAAAGAAATCGAAATCTACATTGACCACCCATGCCATGCCAAAGAAAACTTCATCACAGGTAGAGGCCGCCTGGGCCAAACCTTTTTGAAAGTTTTCCAGTATAGGAAATGTATCCAAAGTCCAAACATTCTCCTTTAGTATATTATCCATCTAAATTATCTATTAAATTTCATCCATCTCAAAATAATTAATTTAGGCCCCATTTGGTATTTACATTAATGATTAGTGTTAAAATTTTAAAAATTTATATACAGGCAATTTTTAGTTTTTAACTTCAGCAGTTTTCATCTCTATTATTAATAAATTTTTCAAAACTCTGACGCTAATCACGAAAGTTGTTCCTAAATATGGGACCTCACTTTAAAAATTTTCTATATTACTTCTTCTATCCTATAATAGATGAAGCATTTTCTTGAGCATGTAGATTAAGCTATACGTAATTTGTGTTGTTCTTTCATTTTTTTCTCATGAAACTAAAATTTAAAGAAAAATATTCACCTTTGAGTTTTATGTAGTGAGAGTTCAAATATGAATTAAAAAAAATATTTGTTTCATTTTTCTATAGGGATGGTTTAAATGAAAAAAGTGAAGTAAATTGAATATTAAAAGGGGAAACAATTTAGCCTTTTTTGGGGCAATCTAAAAGGAAATATGGTTCATACTTTTTTGAGATTGATGGAGTGTAAAATAAGTAATACATTTACATAATACTCTTTTCGCCCATAATAGATGAAGCATTTCTCTAGATATGAAAGTTAAGGTACATATAATTTATATTATTCTTTTTATTTTTCCCCAAAAACTAAATGGAAAAAAATATGTTGGGGTTTTTGTGTAGTGTGAGTTCAAATGAAGATAAACAAATATTCATTTTTTAATTTTTTCATAGTGGGATTTTAAATAAGAATAATAAGTAAATTAGATACTAAAAACTCTATAAAAGAAAAATTATTCAACATTTTTAAAATAGATAAAAAAAATATGATTTATCTTTTTTAGGATAGAGAAGTGATTTCATGAGAAGAAATCTCTGAAATCGAAAAGCCCAGAAACAGATCCAGAAAAGGCTTATGCCAAATTTTTCTTAGCCCTCGTCGGTGAAGGTAATACTAATGGCCTCATGTATGACAAACCCTCATCTTCCAAGTAATACCAAAGGCCATGAAAGCTTTGAGTCCTCATAGGCACATTGGAGGCCTTAACATTTGCATGATCTTGTAAGCTATGACCCCATAAGCTAAAGGTGCTCATGGATCAAGCAGAAAGAAAGTGTAGTGAAAAAGTTGAAGAACATTTAAAAGAATCTTAACGAGAGCTCTAAAAGTTCTCGGCAATCAAAGGCCCATAAAAGCTTTCTAGCTAAATGAGAGTTGAATATCTCTTATGAAGGGAAATAGGGTGAAAAGCCCATAAATGGCATTCTAGAAAAAAAAAATGAAAACACACTGAAAGGCACATTGCGCTGTAAAATGACACAAAGAGCCAATGAACTTACATTAAAAGAACAGCCCTAAGGGCGTTAATACAAGTAAACACTACGTTGGGAAAAAGGCATTTTTTGCTAGGTCTTGACAAAAGGATGTTCCATTCTCTCCAATGCCTCGAACAATAATATGTCCTATTTACCTCCCAAACCTTGAATAGGTATAAGATCACACCTTTCGATGAATGACCATAGTAACATTGCAAGTTCTCTATTTTATGAAAGTTGAGACCATAATTGCACCATTGAATTTGGGGTTGTAACCCTCACATGAGCCCCCTATGAGGGGTCCAACTAATGACACATAGAGACTGTTGAAAAGGTCCCAAACTTTTTAAAATCCACTTTATATAGGCCTTGGGTTATCAAGGGAATACTCAATTCTTGGGAAAAATTAAAACTAGGCAGTCTATAGTATTGAATATCTTTAGTTCTTCTGAGTTCTTTGGATCCAAGTCCAAAGGTCCAATAGAGGCCTAATCTTCAAAAGGCAACAAAAGCATCTCATTATAACTAGAAATTGCTGAAATCCACCTATATAGGCCTCAGTTTGTCAAGGGAATACTTCAAGCATTGGAAAAAATAAAACTAGAAAGTCCAAAGTATTAAATATCTTCAGTTTTTTTGAGCTTTTTGAGGTCTAAGTCCAAAGGTCTATAGAGGCCATATCTTCAAAAAGTAACAAAAGCATCTCATGAGGAGTAAAACTTGAATTCAACCATCTGAACAACCCCCCATGAAAGGGTATTCTCTATATTGGCACATCAGAATACAAAGACTTCATTGACCCTGCATTCATTATACGGATGAGCTTTTTATAGCCATAACTTGAATCAGGCCTAATTATTACCAGATTACTAAATCTTAAGTCCAATTAAGAACGGAGGCTCAATAAAACCTAATTGGCTAAAAAAAAAAAAGCACCGACCCATTAAGTTTATATGATGGCTATTTATACATGGAATATCTCTCTCAATTTTTTCATATGTTCTACACTACAACTCTATTAACTTGAGTGTCGGATGGGCTTTTAGGAAACATATGAAGAAGGTCCTCTTAATATCTATCTTCATACTTTTTGTATTCAAGTGGCCAAAGCCATTTGGCGATCAAGGTATTTGTCATCCGACTTAGAATCCTAGGTAGTTTGACGATCAAGAAGCATTATAGTTTCATATCATTTTAACTAAATAAAAATGTATACAATTTGATTATGTAGCAATTTTTCTATAGTTTTAGAAGAATAAAAAGTGCGGGAATCATTTTACCATTAAAGGCCTATGTATTTTGACCTGCTTGGACAAGCCGCCGAAGAAAATTTGTCTCTCAAATCGAATCGAATGAAAATAGAAAGCCAAATGATAATTGGTGATAACATTTTCATAGTCGTTAAATTGTTGGAATCCTAAGCGTCATTAAATAGGAGGCATTGGGAATTGGCAGTTGTGTGCAAGGTTTTTAACCCCTTCATCATGAGCTACAAACATAATGTATACCGTGTTAGGTACTCTTACTACAAATATATTATAAAACATGAAATCAGAAGCTAATGGTGATTCAATAATTACAGAGTTAATCATAACTCTAATTAATTATTACTTCAAAATTTTTTTTATATGAAACTCCAATTTCTCCTCTTAATTTGTTTACCTAATCTTGATCACTTTTCAAATTTACCTTTTTAACTATAAAACAATAATTCTACAATAAACGAAAAAATTTACATCCTTCCATTTTTCTTTGCAATTGGTCCCTCCATCTTTAATCATAAGAAATTTTTCAAATATGGAATTACCCATCTAACTAGTTGATTATTGTATGTAAAGAAAGTGACCCATTGTATAATACAAATGAATTGTATTTTTAATTGTTGATTTAACTTAATATATTAGTGATCTGTTAACTTTTTAACCAATAAAAATATGTAATTTTCTTTAAATTATGAAATTTGCATTACTACACAAAATAAAAAATCCATAGTGCAATCTCAATTTTAATTCATAATGGAAAAAAATATAATTTTATATCATTTTTTTTGTTTCTTTATTGGAAAAAATTATTTATCTGTGATTAAGAGTCAATTTAGACTTATTGTTTAGCCATTTGAGAATAGAAAAATAAATAAAAATCTATAACAAGCATGCATGGAAAATGTACTGCTGAGATTGCAAAAACTAACAGAAGTTAGGAAATTAGAACAATTTGAAAGAAAATGATGTTAATCGCATCAATAAGATTGCATGACTCTTGTTACAATTAATTATATTTTTATGATAAAGGAATTGAATATTTTTTACATAATAATAAAATGATAAAATTATATGATATATTTTATAAGTATCTGATTAATATGTTTGCACGGGTAAATGTACAATAAACAAAATGTTCTATTACTTATGGGTGGGAAATCATAAATTTAACCATATGCAACATAAGAGGTTACTTGTACCCGTTGTTCCTAGTGGCGGACCCAGGATTTTAGACTCAGGGGGGCTAGGGGCAAAGCGGAGGTGAGACGAGCGACGATCAAAACCTAAGAGAAAAAAATTATTTAAATAATTATTTATAAAAATTAAATTTTATAAAAAGTTATTTAAATAATTATTAGGTGTATATGGTATTAAAATAATATCTATTCTAAATAAAAATTAATAAAATAATTACTTTGTTTTGATTAATCATGACTGAAGCAACCTAGAGGGGAGAGAGAGAGACATAGAGATGTTAAGAGAGAATGATTTAGGATGAATATGCAATGTTTCAGAGATTAGGTGTAAATTTGTAATGAAAAGAAAAGATTTAGCACTGTTTGCGCAATTTACCCTGTTATATTCTCCAGCCACTTTGAGGGGATAAAACAGATAATTGGTCCTTAATTTCTTACAAAATGGCCAACTTAGTATCTTATATTTAAAAACTCACAAAAGTCTCGGGTGGCAATGTTTGGGATGATTATGCAATGTTTCAGAGATTAGGTAAAAATTTGTGATGAAAAGTAAAGATCTAGAACTATTTTTGCCATTTACTTTTTTATATTCTTCAGCTAGTTTGGGGGTAAAACACTTAATAGGTCCTTATTTTCTGACAAAATGACCAACTTAGTACCTTATATTTAAAAACTTACAAAAGTCTAGGGAGGGCAGCAGCACCCCCTGCCCCAAGATAGTTCCACCTCTGGTTATCCCTAACCTTTCATTATTATTATATTTTCAACCCAAACCATGATTTTATTCGTTGGTAGTCACCAACCTCAAAACGTTCCATTTTTTGCCCCTTTTGATGGAAGTCATTATGCTGGACATAAAATGCCATGTTAGCAAAGGATTTTTGGGGGAAAAGCTAGTTTTAACTCTTAAAATTTTTTCCTTTGTCTTAGAAGCCTTGAAACTTTTCTATTTGGTAATTGAACTATCATCTTCACATCTACCACTTTTATCCCTCTCCGACTACACTAAGGTAGCCCATATCCGCCAAACTAGAAGACTATTAGAGCCCATCTTCCAGTGGCTTAACAATAACTACCATCATAAATGGTAGCTACCTATTTGAAACAAAAACCCACAGACCCATATGGGTGAAAAATCGAGTCCCTAAACATGTTTCAAACTTTAAAATCAAAACTCCATAAAACTAGAATTCAATGTAATTCAACTCTTTAAAATCAATAAAGTGAATCAAAAAATAATAATTTAATTTTAGAATGGTGGACAGCCAGTTACCTCAAATTGCAACTTTTCAACTCTTAAAATAATGGTTTAGTCACCTAAAATAATTACGCAAAATTTTATGTCAAAACATAACTAATTTAAGAAAAAACCCAAAATAACTTTCTAACAATAACCCAAATGAATACTTTTAGAACCTAATAACTTGTTGAACAAGTGTTGAAGGCCACAAGAAGTAATGTGGTTATTAACCCAGTTCTTTGTCTTAACCTTAACTTATGGTGACCAATTTGTAACATTTTAAAGATTTTGATCTCAATGCACCTAACTCCAAGCTCTAAGGACATACATTGTAAAGAAGCCAATTTTTGACCCAAACATGAAATCTTGGATTTCTCTCTGCGAAACTAGGGGTAAGCATGGTTCGATTTTATAGTGGAACCGAACCAACATGAAATGACATCGATTCTAAAATTTTTCTATCCAACCCGAGAATAGAAAATCAAATAAAACTAGAACCATGATTCTAGTTTTCAGGCTTTTTTATTTATATCATATACTTATAACAACATCAAAATTCAATAAAATTGTATTTATAACCAGTTTATAAAATATGCAACATAATACGCAATTAAATCAATATTTACATATATGTACTTAAACACATTCAAAAGAGTTTAACATATTATTACCAAAATGACTCACAAAAGTTGCTTGTAGAGTATCTTTCATTTGAACTAATTTACTTCTCTCCAGTAAGTCCCAACATTGGCATAGCATTCATTATGGAAAGTTAAGCCTTTAAGACCATTTTCTTCAATATCAAAACCTAAAATATGTTGATATCATAAATTTTTAGTTTTGCATGGCTCATAAATGAAAAAACCATAATGATTATGTCATAGAGTGTAGTCTGAAGTTGAGAGAACAAAAACAAAATGATTCAGAAGTAGTTGGCCTAGGAAATGAAGTGAGTCAAGTGAATATAAAGAAATTTCATAGATGATCCCACAACTTTCGTATTATTTCAATTTGGGACATCAGTTTAAGGGTTTAATATAAAAATATAAAATGATTATCATAATTTTACAAAGAAATACATATATATATGGATATATTAGTAATACTATAATTTTCATTATATAATTATATATATACCTTGGGTTCAGTTCCAC
Organism: Aquilaria sinensis; assembly: GCA_005392925.1. Classification (NCBI taxonomy): domain Eukaryota; kingdom Viridiplantae; phylum Streptophyta; class Magnoliopsida; order Malvales; family Thymelaeaceae; genus Aquilaria; species Aquilaria sinensis. The sequence continues at coordinate 218,835 of SMDT01003026.1, read as the reverse complement.
GTTGGGTTGGTTCCTTGTGGAATCAGAACTAACAAAAAAAACAATCGATTTCCTTATATATAGAACCAACCCACGAATTATAGTATATTTTTACCCAACTCAACCTAGCCCAATGAGGATAGTTCAGATTGGGTTTTGGGTTTTAGGTTTACCCAACCTATACTCACCCATATTCACAACCTCGTGCAACTCGCTAGATTCCACCATTAACCAACCAAAACTTCACCAAACTTGTCCCTAATTCATTCTAAACATTTCCAATCATCAATTGTCTTTTTTAATATTTAAAAACTATCATAATTCTACTCAAATAATTTTATCTATTCTTAAATTTACATGAACATCTTCTATATAAATATGCTAGAGAATTCAAGAATAGAGCTCACCAAAATTACTTCTTGTAAAGAAGAAAATTTTAAGTTTAGTCTTGATCTTCAATCTTTACTTTATCATATTGATTGAAAAAACCATAATGGCGTAAGAGTAAACATCTAGTTTTTTTCACGATGATATATATATTAGCTTGGCCATCTCTTATTATTACCTCTACTTTTCTTTCTCACCCTATCTTTTCTCTTTTATTTTGTTTTTCATTTTTCTTACTACCCCTTTAATAACTTACCATACTTGAATGAATAGTTCTTCCTCTAAAAAAAAATTTATCTTGGTGCTTATAAAAAAAAAATTATCTTGGTGCTTATACAATTAACCCAAACAAAAATATACTTAATAAAATTTTAAGGTTGTTACATCCTTCCTCCCTTGAATAAATTTCATCCTTGAAACTTTCCTTAAATATTTTAGATGTCTTTTACACTTATACATTAAATTAAATTTAAGGGTCATTACAAAAAGTTAGAATAATATTTAATTGGGTAGTATATACAAGAAATCCAATTGAGGGATATTGATTAAGAACATGTTATGGTATATTTACAAAAGAAAGATAAAAAAAAAAAAAGAGGAAAATCATAGCAATGTTCAAATCTCAATTAGGTTAACATTTTATGAATTGAAGTTTTGTTTTTAAAATAAAAAGAAGGAAATAACATTAATTAATATTTATGTTAAGATATATGATCAATTATAATTTTTCATCTTATATATGCCTCAAATGTACATTAAAATAGATAATTTAAAATGAATTAAAAAAATCAATTTTCCCCAAACCCTGTACTGTGGTAAACTACAAAAACATACACAAAAGCATCAATATATGAAATACTGTGTTTACTAGGATGTAAATTAAAAAAATATATGGAAATAAATATATCACATACAGCATATCTACGGCATTGTATACTGCAACATATTGTGATTGATCGTGAAATTTAAAAGGTTAAATTGCACCAAAAGTCACATACATTTTATTTCCACTACAAATTGGTCCTTAACCTCCATTTTGTTGCATATTGGTCCCAAATCTTTGTGATTCAATACGTATTAGTTCCTAACCTTAGTCAGTCCACTAACTATAAAAAAAATCATGGCATATATTGAATATATATGAAGACAGCTACCAAATAGTTTGAATTACAATTTTAAAAAATTGATGCCATATTGTTACGTGAAAGTTAGAATCACATTGTTTGATAACTCTCTTTTCATAAACTTATCTGTACCATAATTTTTTTTTATAATTTATAGATAATTTAAATTATTATTTTTTTATCTCATTGCCAATTTAGAAATGGAGGTTGATGACCAAATTTATAAAGAGAATTAAAGGTTTAAAACTTTTGGTGTAGTTTACCCAATTTAAATCCATGCATGACATTAAGTGTAAACCAACCATGTCATAATGGACCAACTGGTGGTGTCCACTGTCCCCATCATATCATTGCTAATCAAATACAAATGACTTTGGATTGGAATCATATTATGAGTTTGATAGAATTTGTTTGGGTTTTGGATAATAAATCACAACCGAGTTCCTATACAATAGTCCCCATCTTAATCTTATCCCTGGCTTTTTTTCATGTTGATGATCCACTCGACTCATCCTCATGAGATTTCTGACAACAACTCTATCATTACCCAAAAAAGTAATTACATATGTAATCAAAATTTTGTTGGATATGGAAAAAGAATTCATAAATAGTTAGTTTCTGAAAAAAAATTATGTATAATTAGAGAGAGTTTAAGCTTTTAAAAGATATTGGGTTTACATAAAAAATAAACAAAAAATAAAAATAATAGATTATTTTTCATGAAAATAAATAACCTCGAGTTTGCATTTGTTGAAGTCAAAGATATAAGGTTCCTCTTCTGTCAAAATGTACTGAAACGAACCATCATCAGATCAGGAAGTATGCGACGATACCTTTGAGACTTGGCCCAAGCCCGAAATGCACCAACTTGAACTGTCCTAAACTGCTGGACCTTAATACAACTACAATAGAAACGCTTCATTAGATTGAGATCCTAATTTGCTTCGTCTGGCCCATAAGTGTCACTGCGTCGTTCCAGCTTCAGCTTGCAGGGTGGAGTTGGTGGCCAAATGACTTAATTAGGTTGATGTGCCCAATGATCATTCGCTCAAACATCAACTTTTTAGGCTCCAACATGAATTCCTTGCAATCATTGGAAATACAGCATCAGCTTGAGGGTATTCATTACGTTGTAATACATGAATTGTGGCCCACTAGTAGGGTATTCATCAAACCTACAAAATCCATAAAACGGATTGATCCGAATCACTTTGATTTTGTATATATCAGTATATGTAGAGTTTTTTGGGTTCGGTAAACCCAATGTGTATGCAAGCCGGTTTAGGTTTCATATTGGAAAGCCCAATCAAACCCGAAAAGACTTTATATTTTTCTCTTTAACGCATTAAGTGCTATTCTCAACTTATTAGTTGTGCAGCGTAATTCCCAATTAATGCTTAGCTATCCTTAAAAAATTAATAGACACGATGGACAGACAAAAGGACAAAGAAGATGAGAGATTTCAAATACAATTTGACAAACAGAGGGACTATCTAGGTTTCCCCGGAGCGGGTTGTAGGTAACACCAATCGCAACTATCGGCACACTACTAACCACCATCCATTGTCACTTGAATCCATTCATTGCTCTCAGTCCTCACTAATGCCATCCGCTGCTGCAACCTAGCAGAAGCATTAGTACATTATAACCAACTTGAATCATAATTTTTGTAGTGTAGGTTTAATCAAGTTCTGTGTTAGATTAGGTGGATTCGGGTTTCAGATTATAAAACTTGAACTCGCTTCAAGTTGAGTCGAGTTATATTGAACCCCGATCAAACTCATCCCATGAACACTCTTAGCATTTATTTAAATAGTAGCTTAAAGTTATAATTTTGCTTGTTAGTTAGTTATGTCCTAATTGTTTTAGTTTTGACACGTTAATGCAAAATGAATTAAAGTTTGGTTGTCTTTGACAGGCATTTACGTAAACTTGGAAATGACCCTTAAATCAGCAGGAATTACGGCCCGTACCCTTCTTGTAAGTGGGATATACATCATGTATGGATTGGCCCCTATATGAGTGTTAGTTTGGCCGAAAGGGTAAGGAATCTGTTTGGTTGACAATGTGGATGGGGAGAGTCAGCCCTAGAATAGGTATGGGTGTGAGTTGGAAATTTGTGCATGTGTCGTGGATAAGGACAAGAGTACAGGCTGTAATTGCTACTAGTTTGTTTGAGAGCCGTTTCCCATCCGCATAAGAGCAGGGAAAAACGACACACATGTTCGGCTTGGCCCGGTTGGTTGCTGGATGTGTTAATGCATTAAAACTAAAACGAATTGGTCATTCGCTATTGTTTTTTCTGTTTTAAAAATATTTGTCTTTTTTCCTATTTATATAACTTATTTGAAATTTTCCTCTTCCTCTTATATAACTCTTATATATGAAGGTGTTCTAAAGCCGAAGAGAAGAAATGTACAAATTTGGACTTTATTTCAAGCTTCTGAGTTGACCAAACTTTGGAATGTTGAACCTTGGCCGAAAATTAGCGCAATACCATTTGAATTTTTAAATTGATTAAAAAATAATTATGCTATTTATTATATGCAATTTAAAAAAAATAATACTCCTTCTCAATTTAGATCAAATATATTTCTTTTTGGGACATCCCAAAAAGATTAAAACATTTTCTCTTTTATAAAATTTTAAACAATTAATTTATGCTCTTACCCCCATTTAAACTCTAACTATACAAAAATCAATAAAGAAAATCTTTTAATCTTCACTCAATTTTTTACTGCACAAAACTCTGAAAACAAATCTTTTCTTTTTTAATTATTATTTAAACTCTCACTACATAAAATAAAAATAATAATAATTTTAGTTCCATAAGTAAAATTGAAAAAATAACATAAATTACATACACTTTAATTTCGTATCTAGATAAACGTTTCATTTATTTTTAGACGGAGTATACTTATGTGTTTGAACAGTCATAACTTTTATAAATGATAAATTCCATCATAGGTCTCTTAGCTTATTTTTGTGCCTCAAACAAATACCGTACCTCAAGATTGTCCTATTAAAATACCATCCTTCATATTTCATGTTCAATTAGGATTTTTCTGTTAATTAGCCATTAAATCAGACGAAATTTACTTATGTGTCATTAATTAATATTAAAATAAATATAAAATAATAATTTTGTTCTTTAGACTTTTACAATTCATAATCTTAACTCTTTGAATATCAAGAATGAGCCCAAACTTTTGATTTTCCTTCCAGACACAAACATCAACAAATGGTCTATTCGTCTTATGGAATTCCTGCATATGTTCCAAGAATGGATCCGTATCAAGAAAGCAAAATCTGTTTGTGTTCTTGAACTCACCTTCCACCCCTTCGGCAGCGGCGCACTCTCCCTCCTCATTTTTATTGTCGTGGTCTCTGGGAAGTGGGAATGGAAGTTTGTCTGGGGTAGGGCTTATTCTTGAAGCGGGTATCTAAGATCTGGCCTTCTAGTGTGAAGAACAATCACCGAACGATCGTACATCCATAGTTACAGAGAACACACAGAAACGAAAACGCAAAAGAACATCCCAAAAACAAACAAAAAAAAGCATACAACAATTGAGAACTAAAAGTTAGAAACAATCGATCCCGGAACCCGGAGAGCTACAAAACCTAGCAAGGAGAAAATCAAAAGAGTGAGAAAAATTTAGAGAAGAGGAAAAAAATCAAAGGCGTGAAGCAACTGCAACAGGAATCAGATAACGCTAGCGAAAGAGATTGCGCATGCGATTGGTATTGGAGTGACAGAAATCTGAGAAATAACAGAGGGGAAAAGTAATATTGATTAGAGTTTTAAGGTTTAGAAGTTTAGAAGTGTGAAGAACAATCTCCGAACGATCCTGCATCCATAGCTACAGAGAACACACAAACAAAAACACAAAAGAAGATACAAAAAACAAACAAGAAAAAAGCATACAACAATCGAGAACCAAAAGTTAGAAACAATCGATCTCGGAACCTGGAGAGCTACAAAACCTAGCAAGGAAAAAAATCAAAAGAGTGGTAAAAATTTAGAGAAGAAGAAATAAATCAAAGGCTTGAAGCAATTGGATCGTTCTATGGTGCCCTCGCGGGTATCTACCTGGGGCACATGTCACTCAAGTAGCAAGACACGTATGTCATGGCTTGAGAAGGAACAAAATCATTAGTTTCATCCCTGGTTTTACAACAAATGTGTATTTATCTCCCTAGCTTCATACTTGAGCCAAATATGTTCACCGACAAGAAAGAAGAATAGAAGAATGAGATTATTCCTCTAACATTAGCTGCCTTCTCTTTTTGTAGGTTTTCTGGAGCTTCTTGCTCTGCTGCTTATATGGGGCTTTACCCATCATCGAATGAAAAAAAGAACAAAAAACAAAATGCGAACAAATAAGTAGTGCAAGGAACATCCTTCAAGGCCTGATACCTACAGCTATAACCAACATGTGTTGGCCTTCATTTAAATGTTCAAAACATTATGTTCATTTTTTACCAAATAAATATGAAGTACGTATTTAAAATTTAAAATAGTAGTTGCGGCCATTTTGCAATATGCATGTTGGATGGTACTGAAGTTCTACTTTTGCAATTGCAAAATGAATCTTTGCTGCTAACAAGTTTAAACTTACCACACTTTTGTTCTTTCAGAACAAAGATAGAGTATTCCTCGATTGAGACCAAGTTTGTCTAAGATTATTAATGATGCATTAAAAATATATTTTTTATATATTAAATTAATTTTCCAAATCATCTACCTATTAAACATACACTTTAAAAAGCCTTTAAGACATTTTCAATATTTTTTTCAAAAAGCAAGTAATTTATTATCACATTATTATGTCATTAGAATACTATTATCTATTGTCTTTCTAATTAGCAAACAAAAAATTTTAATTAATTATAACTATTAGGGCTAAAAACAAGCTAAGCAAAGCAGAGTAATAGGCTGATTGTTATTAGTTTAAAATATCTATCGAGTTCGGTATTGCGTTTATATTTGGATAAAAAGAATACGAACAAGTTGTTAACTGATTAAACTCAGGTTGTTTGTTTAAATTAAGGAAAAATATTAAAATTGAGTTGAACCGAATATTGAGTAAATTGAGTTTGATTTGAATTTTGCACTAAGCTTAAAATAATAAATGTAGATCACTGTGATCTTAAATAAGAAAAGCCATCAATTTTGTCCCTTATTTTGTTACAAGTGTGCATTGAACTCCCTAGCCTTTTATTTGGGCCAACTTGGCCACCAATTGGGAAAAAGAGTATGAGTAAAAATATATAATTATAACCACTTAATTTTTTTTTGTTTGTTAATTAGAAAGGAAATAGATAATAGGATACTAAAATCATAACAATATGATAATAAATTGCTTGATTTAAAAAAAAAATCAAAAATGTCTTTAGGACTTTTTAAAGTGTAAGTTTAATAGATAGATAATTTGGAAAAAAATAATTTAATATATAAAAAATATATTTTTAATGCATCATTAATAATCTAAAACAAACCTTAATCAAGGAATGTTTATTTAAGTTCTAAAAGAACAAAAGTGTGAGAAGTTTTAACTTGTTTGTAGTAAAGATTCATTTTGCAATTGCAAATGCAGAACTTCAGTACCATCCAACATGTATATTACAAAATGGTTACAATTGCTATTTTAAAGTTTAAATATAGTACTTCACATTTATTTTGTTAAGAAAATGAACATAATGTTTTGAACATTTGAGTGAAGGCCGATGCATGTTGGTTATAGCTGTAGGTATTAGGCCTTGATAGATGTTACTTGCACTTATTTGTTTGCATTCTTTGTTTTTTTTTTTAATCCTTTTGCCCATTTGATGACGAGTAAAGCCCCATACAAGCAGGAGCAAGAAGCTCCAGAAAACCTACTACAAGTAAAGAGAAGGTAGCTAACGTTGGAGGAATAATTACACTCTTCTAGTCTTCTTCCCAATTAGTGACATATTTAAATCAATTAAGAAACTGAGGAGATAAATACACATTTTAATAAAAACAAGGATGAAACTAATCATTTCATCAACTAACATGTGCCCCCAGGTAAGTACCCGTAAGTAGAGGTGGGACCTCGGCCGGGTTGACCCTGCCCAAGTCGGGACTAGACCGAAAGTCAAACTTGGCCCGACCCGGTCAAACCTGCCCTACCCCACTCCTGTAAAAGCCCGTTAAGATATGGGCCGAATATGGGCTCGAGAGGAGAAGGATGTGCAAAACGGACCACCCCGGACTAGGACCCGACTCGTGAACCGCCCCGCCCCACCAGACCAGACTGGGCCTGGTGCCCAACGACTTCTGTGCACAACGGAAACCTGCGAAATTTTTTTTTTAAAATGGGTTAATTACACAACAGGCACTTAAACTATTTTCTATTCCAGTATCGACCGTTTCATCCAAGGCAGCATTTAGTGCCGAAAAATGGGTGGTATCAGAGAAACGATCAAGATTGACACCCAATGTGGTAGAAGTATGCGTGTGCAACTGAAATTGGGGTCTCGCAGCATTCCGACAGCAAGATCAAAAGAGTTCGGATGAGAAGGGAGAAGGTGATATTTGATACGGAGACTTGAAATTTTTTTTTTTCAATCATATATGTAGTTTGTATTTGATTTGATTATGTTGGTCAGTACAGATCATAGGTTTCTATTATTCATTATTTCCGGAACATTTTTTCCATTTCAAAATGTAAGGCCCGTTCCGATTATTTGTAAGTGTCGTTTGGTTTTTTAACTTAATAAAATTTGTACCGGATGTGGTGTTTTTTCTTAAAAATATGTATGATATATATAATTAATTATGTTTCTAATTTTATTTTAAAAAAAAAAACTCCAAACTCGCCCCGCCCCGGACTCGGCTTAAGATCGTCCCACTTGCGACCTGACTCGGGACCGCCCCGCCTACGACCGGGCCGAATCCGATCCTTATGACCCAGGACCGGGACAACCAGGGCCCAGGCCAGTCCCGGGTCGGGTTGACCCGATTCCCACCTCTACCCGCAAGGACACCGTAGAAGGATCCTGCAACAGGAATCAAATAAGCTAGCGAGAGAGATTGTGCTCACAATTGGTATTGAAGTGACAACAATTTGAGAAATAATAGGGGGGAAAAGTAATATTGATTGGAGTTTTAAGGTTTATAAGTTTAGAAGTTTAAAAAATTGGGTTGCGAATATCAGATTTAGAATTTTAAAGTCTAAAATTATTGATTAAAAAAATTTGAGAGCTAAAATTATTATTTTATATTTATTTTTATATTAATTAATATTATGTTAGTAACTTCCGTATGTTTTGATGGTAAAATGGACATAAAGGATCGAATTGAGACGCGTATAATAAGGTAAGATACTTTAGTAACACAATCTTAAAGTAGATACTCATTTAGGACATAAAAATAAGTTAATGAATCCCTAGAAAAATTTATTTCTTTTATGAAAAACCAAAACGAACTTTTTCTTTTAATTCATAATATTGCTTTTGACACAGTTTTATTAAATTTTAGCCTACATAGTAAGGACACCATTAACTCTTCAACTTTTGTGACTCATACAAGTTAATTTTTTGACTTTGACTTAAACCTCAAAGTTTCAAAAACTACAATTGTTAGTTGGTCGTGTAACGTAATCAAATACAGGCCTCATTTGGTTTTTGGGATTACTCAGGATGGGATGAGTTTAATATTGTTTTATTAAGTGATCCTTCGTTTGGTATGACTTAAAGATGGGATAAGAGTTATCCGTCCTCATTTTTTAATCCCATATAGATGGGATTATTACATCCTATGTATAATGAAGGATGAGGAAACGTGGGATGAGATGACTTAAAATAAAAAAACAAGGGGCTGCTGGAAAATAGGAAAAGACTTCTCAAAGAACTCGTGAACAAAGACGTCTACGAGAGACAAACTCCACTGGAGCAACCGAAGAAGCTTGAGATCCACCACCACGGTTCGCCGGTCGACGACTCGATTTGAACTCTTCACTTCACGGGTTAGTTTCATCTTCCAATTCTTAATTTTTTTTTGTGTATTGTTGTTCCCAATTTTGTTGTTAGGGTATCGACTCAACCAGCCAATTTTGCCCAGATTATTCTGTCCTATTTGTTGGAGCAAAAAGAGTCAATTCCGGTCATAGTACATCTCTTAGTTACTCTGTCATTGGGGAAGTAAAATATCCCAATTCTCAAGTCATTTTTCACTCTATTTTTTCTTTCAGAAAGTGTCCTCAGACACACATATAATGAGATTTTTTTCATATCTTAAACATGAAAAAAACTAATTTTTTTTTCTCTGGAAAAAAAAATACAAGAACGATTTCTGTTTCGTAATACATTGGTTCGGCTTCAAAGTGAGGAGGTATTTCTTATAATAAAACATGCTGCTATTATTAGTTTGTATTTGGTTTCTATGTACTGTGTATCCGATTCCATGAAGAACAACTCATTTCATGTTCAAATGCCATGATATTTTGTTATTGGTCGTTTCAAGTTGCATTTCTTCTTATTTTGTTATTTGTTCTTGCTCTGTAGCTTGTGAAAGTGCTGGTCTTAGGTTTGTTTGCTGTGATATTGATGGTCTATTGCTAGAATAGTTGTCGCGTTACTCAATTGCTAGCTTCTTGCCCATTCCTTCCTATTTTGCATTTGTTATTTTTTGCCTGCTAAATATTTGCTTTTATCTTAGTTCAAGTCTAGTCTTTTTGTCCCAACTTAGACCTTTTTCATGGTATAGGAATAGATAACAATAAGATAAATAGTGAGATTAAACTTATTATTATGATCATGTTGATTAAACAAATGTGGATGGAGTGGGTTTCTATATTGGTTACAACATTTGTTACAGTCTGTAATATTGCAAGACATTATACCAACACAATTTGTTCAAATGATGATTTAGTTGGCATGGAACATGTACGAGTAGCTTTGTTGTGAAGACATCACATGCATTGAGTAACTTCGGATGAATAGGCAGACTTTTAAAAAATTATGTCAATTACTTCATATTGAGGGCAAGTTAATATCAAATAGGGTTATGTCAATAGAGGAATAAGTTGCAATGTTTCTTTATATTTTGGCTTATTACAAGAAGAATTGAATTATTAAATTTGATTTTATACGGTCGAGTGAAACTGTTAGTCGGAACTTTAACAAGGTGCTAAATGCAATAGTAAGGTGTTTAGATCCCCTTCTCAAAGTAGCTGATTCTGTAGGTGAGACTTATGTTGATCAACAATGGAAATGGTTCAAGGTATATACAATTATTTTTTTTGTCCTGGAATATCAATTGTATATAATGGAAACCTCAAGGAGGTTCAAAGTTTACATCTGCTGAAAGTTGAAGGGCATACACAGAAGAGGGACATTCTGTCCAATACATTCTCTTCTGAAAACTCGCCCACTTAGCTATCTAAAAAGCACATTTATTGGCCGATTTATCCACTTCCTGGATATAGCAATCAGAAAGCTTACTTTGCAACATTCTAATATCAGAAAGTAAAGGTTCTAATCTCCAATCATCTTGATCCCTTAACATGCCAATTAACTCTTTCTCAGATGACTCAATTCCTACAGCAGTGTGTCCACGGTGAAGCAAAACCTGGAGCCCCTTCCTGGCAGATTCAGCTAACGCTGCTCGCTTGTGGGTGCTGGCAGCAAACGAGGCCTGGGTGTGGAGGACTTTCCCCTTCCAGTCACGAGCCATATAGGCCACCCCAATCGAAGAACCCCTGTGCGCAGCAGCTATGTTGATTTTGATGTATCCCCTGGGTGGTTTGCTCCACCTATATGGACCATGACTTCTGTGCAGACTGGTTCTCGTCTCAACCAACTTCTGGTGAGTTCGATTATACTCAGCAGTAGCTGCTTTGATCTTGTGAATGATAGCATAAGGGTTCACTTTTTTTCATTTGAAAGGTGGCCTCATTTCTTGCCAGCCAAATGAACCAGCATGTATAAGCAATAGTTGAGATAATAACCTCCCTGTTTTCCTGCGTATGATGTAACCCACGGCAAAACTCTAGCAACCATTGATCAAAAGTTTGAATTCCAGCAATGTATGGTTTATAATCTAAGCATGCAAACCAGATAAGTTGGGTCCATTCACACTGCAACACCATATGTTCCACCGTTTCATCATACGAACAAAAAGGACACTTAGGATTTATCAACATACCTCTTTTAACCAAGTTTAAGCGAACAGCTACTGCATTTTGCCATAGCCGCCACATAAAATTCTGAATCTTAGAAGAACATTTAATTTTCCAAATTAGCTTCCAAACACAAGGATTTATCAGATGAGAAGATGAAGCAAAATTATTAACAGGAAGGTTTTTCTTCTGTACCTTATACACAGACTGGACAGTAACTCTACCACTCTTGTCATAAGGCCAAATTAATTTGTCTATCCCTGGGTTGCGGCTAATAGGCATTTGTAAAATAGCCTCTTTTTCCTTAGAAGAAATATAAGCAGAAATTTGTCTTAGATTCCATGTATGTGTTCTAGTATCAATCAAATTACCTACTGTCATGTTCCTCACCTTCGCTGGAATGGTTATGTTAGGATGAAGCTTAAAATCACTAATGCTTGGGATCCAAGCATCATTCCACACTGAGATAGACTGACCATCCTGTACTTGCCAGCATATATGCTTTTTCAAAAAATCCCTACCAGCTAAAACACTAGACCATCCCCATGAAGGTTTTGGTCCTTTTCCTGCATTCCAGAAATTGCCATCAGGAAAATAAAGCCCTCTAAGTATTTTTGCCACAGTCATTTGAGGATTAGACATGATTTTCCAGGCCAGTTTTGCAATCAAACCTAGGTTCATAGCCTCTAAATCCTTAAACCCCATTCCCCCTTTTTCTTTTGGTAAAGACAAGCAATCCCAATTTTTCCAGTGAATGCTAGAATCTGCATACTGCCCTTCCCACCAAAATTTAGCCATTAAAGAGTGGATATTTTGACACCATTTCTTAGGAAATTTAAAACAGGCCATGGCATAAGCTGGTATAGCAGTTATAACAGCTTTAAGCATAATTTCCTTACCAGAAAACGATAGGAGAGCCTCCTTCCATCCTTGGATTTTTCTGATAATTTTATCTCTAAGATAAACCAAACTCTCACTCTTTGATCGTCCCCACAGGGTAGGTAAGCCTAAATACTTCCCTGGATTAGCAGCCTTAGGAATTTTCATGAAAATACTAATTCTTTCCTGCAGGGCAGTAGAAGTATTAGGGCTAAAAAATATGGCAGACTTTTCCAGATTTATACACTGACCAGAGGCCTGACAATACTGAATAAGAACCTGCTGTAACTGGTGTCCATTTCTGATACTTGCCTTAGCAAAGAAAAGAGAGTCATCTACAAACAACAAATGCGTTAAGGTAGGACAGTGCTTATTCAGCTTAATACCCTCAATAAGATTCTGCTTGCTGCGTTTTCCAACATTTGTGTTAATCCCTCAGTAATTATAATAAACAAATAAGGAGACAAGGGATCTCCCTGTCTTATACCCCTAGTAGGTTTAAAAGTTTCAGACTCATTTCCATTAACTAGAAGAGTATAGGACACAGAAGTTACAAAGGACATAATCCAAATAATCCACCTAGAGGGAAAACCCATTTTATGCATAATGCCCTCCAAAAAAGTCCATTCCACACGATCATAAGCTTTTTGCATATCGAATTTTATGGCCATATTCCAATCTAAGCCCTTCTTTTTTGCATTTAAGCTATGGAAAATTTCATGAGCTATTAAGATGTTATCCTGGATTTGTCTACCTTTAACAAAAGCATTTTGTGAAGGGGAGATGATATCATTTATGTGAGGCTTAAGTCTATTAACAAGAACTCTAGAGATTATTTTATAACAGTAATTGCATAAACTAATAGGTCTAAACTGAGTGACTTTTTCAGGGTGGGGAACTTTAGGAATAAGGACAATAGTTGTTTTATTTAGAGAATGATTAAGGATACCTTGATCAAAGAAGTTTTGAATTGCTTTGGTGACACTTTCTCCAACTTCATCCCAGTATTTTTGGAAGAATATTCTTGAAAAGCCATCTGGTCCTGGCGCTTTTAATGGGGCCATCTGAAACGCTGCTGTTTTGATTTCTTCAGCTGTTACTTCCCTTTGAAGACTCTCCTTCAAATCCTTTTGGATAACAGATTTAACATGGCTCAGCACTTCATTCATACCAAAAATTCCTTCTGAGCAAAAGAGTTTCTCATAAAACTACTTGAAAGTTGTTGATATACTCTCATCATTATCAATCCAGTCTCCCTTTTCGTTCTGAATCCGTAAAATTTTTTTTTAAGCCCTTCGCTGAATTGTCACATTATGGAAAAAGGCAGTATTTCTATCCCCCAATCTTAACCAGTCAACTCTACTTCTCTGCTGCCAATACATCTCTTCCCTAGTCCAATGCTCCTCTATTTGTTGAATAATCTGATTTTCATTCCCTGCCCCATATGTATCATCTTTATCCTGTAATTCCTCCAGCTTTGAGGTCAACATTTCTATTGCCTTCTTATTATTAGGGTAATAGCACCTACTCCATTTTGTCAAAGCTCTACTACACCCTTTTAATTTTTTATGCAGAGCAAAAGTATCATTCCCATCATATGCCTGCCACGAATGTTTGATAGCCTCCTTACAAGCTGGTTCTCTAGTCCACATATGCTCAAATCTGAATTTTCTCCTACTGTGCACATTTTTTGCTTCTGTTGCCAGGATTATAGGACAATGATCAGATCCTATTCTAGGACAATGGTACACCTGTGTGTCGGGGTACAAAATCCTCCATGAACAACTCACTAAAGCCCTATCAATTCTTTCTTTAACTAGACCATCTTTCCTGCCATTTGACCAGGTGAATTGCTGTCCATGAAAGCCTACATCCTGAAGCTGTGTCGTTAACATCATTTCTTGAAAAGCCATGATTTGATCTTGAGCTTTCAGCCTGCCACCTATTTTCTCATGTTGAGCTGCTATTTCGTTCCAATCCCCTATACATAGCCAAGGTAAGGATTTTTGACCGGCTAATTGCTTCAAAACCTCCCAGTTCTGTCTCCTTTCCTTAAATTTTGGATCTGCATAAACCCAAGTAATTCTACTCGTATTACCCAGGTCATCAGTTACTCTGGTATCAATGAAGTTCTTTGACTTCGAGCCAACACCCACTTGAATATCATCATTCCACCAAAGCGCCAGACCCCCTGATAAACCAACAGGATCAACATAATAGGCATTTTTGAAGCGAAGTTTTTTCCTATTCTTTTCCAGAATTTCAGATTTGTTCCTTGTTTCCATTAAAAAACATAACTGAGGCTTATACCTCTTTTGGAGCCATTTTAGGTGCTGAACTGTCAGGGCTGGCCCTATACCCTGGCAGTTCCAACTTATAAGCCTCATGACTCCAGGGTGGCTGAAGGGCAGCCACCAGACCCATCCTCAGCTGTAGTAACCTCTCTAGGTCTTTTTCCAGTGTTCACCTCTACTGAGTTCTCCTGATCAGTGTTTTTTCTCTTTGGAGGTCTCCCTCTCTTTTTGCCCCCTTTCTGTGACACTACCTCAGAAGATTCATCCCCCTCAGCTGCAGTATTATCTGATTCTATCGATGTCAGAGAGAATTGAGCCTGCTGAATTTGATCCACCATGCTTGGTGAGACCATTTCAGGATTTGCATGCCCTACCACGTGCAGATACTTGAGCCCTTGTTGAAGAACTTGAATGTCCGGGGATATAGATGGAGAGTCTGGGTTTAGCCCCATTGACCGCTGATCAACACTCACCACTGGAATGTTATCAATACCCGGTGACCCTTTGGAAGATAAATGCTGCCTTGTAAGCCCAACTACAGTTCCTGGCAGTAGGTATTCTGGTCTTGGTGGTAAAGGCTTGGCAAAATCTTCAGTAATTTTTGGTACTGTAGCTCTTAACCAAGGTCCATACATCTGTTGTCCAGTACTCATAAGAACTGGTTGTGTAGCCTCCTTGCAGCTAATATCAGAGTGCCCAAGTCTTCCACACGTATAGCAGAGATCCTCTAGCCTTTCATACTTTGCTGGAATCCATTTCTTACAACCAAGAGGTTTAGACTGCCAAAACCCAACTTTGATCGGGACCTTGACCTTCAGCTTAACCTTAATTCTAAGATAGCCCCTACACAATTCCCCCATATTCCCTGGGTCTTCAACCTTCAATACCTCCCCAAATTGTTTTCCAATAACACCACCATTTGCCTTAGTCATTAGATTGAGAGCTAGACCATGTATCTGAACCCAAAATGGGACTTCCGTGAAATTTAGCTCCTGTAGAGACATAGTTGGTAACCATTTCTGGAGTGAAAATATGTAGCCCATGATGTTCCATGGCCCATCAGACAGCACTCTCTCCACCATTTCACCATCCTTAAACACACAGTGTATTGTTCTGGCATCCAGAAAATTAACCCCTTGTATCCCATAAGTCTTCCAAATCTTTAAAAGAATATTCACAATACATTTCTGATTCAACTTCTTTTCAGAGACAATCCTGCCTACAAGAGATTTTATCTAATCTCCAGTTGCCAAATCAGGCTGTAGATCTAAAATCAGCTCCCCCTGGAGCTCTGCTTCAAGATTGGAGAAAGTGTCACCCTCTGATGCCACTTCTATTCTGAGCGAAAACGAAGAACCCAGTCAACTAACCTGGTGACAAAATGGAACCAGATCAAGAACGCCCCTGCCAATATCAAACTATCGCAATAACAGTAGAAAAACTAGGAAATCCAATGGCACAAGCATCTCTCATTAACCAAATCTATAATCGGAATTACATCAAGAACCGTCCCTGTGCAGACCAAACTATCGCAATAACAGTAGGCAACTAGGAGTCAAATGGCACAAGCATCTCACATTACCCAAATCAAAAATCAGACTCACATCAAGATCCGCCCCTGCCAAGACCAAACTAACGCACTAATCAGTAGACCAAATAGGAAATCATATGGCAATAACAGTAGGATCAAATCAAGAATCACAAAAGATCAACAAGAAAACTTAATCTAATATCTCTGTCGAACTAGAATTCCCTCAATCAACCTACATTGACCCTAACTTCAAACTATGTCTAGAATTAAGATCCCTTTAACCTCCAAACGTTCCAATCTGGATAGCCTCGCGCTGTAGAGATCCTACCGGAGAAACAGAGCGACCCCGCGAGCAGTGTTAACAAGATTTGATTCCGCGAGCGATGCTGAGGAACGACTGGAAGGAAGATGAAAGTTCACTGACTAACAAACCAAGAGCAACATGGCCTTTTATACTGTTTGGGGGAGACGACGATTTGTTCTGAAATAGATTCAGAGCTACTCTCATTCAGAGAGGGAGTCTCTCACGAGGAGAGGGAATTGATATCATTTAAGGTATATACAATTAAGTTAACATTACAAAATCACTTTTTTTTTTAATTATTAAATCATTATTAAATAACATTTGACTTTCTGTGCATGTAGAATTGTTTTGGTGCGATAGATGAAACTTATATTAAAGTAAAAATTCCAACCCATGATAAGACAATATATCAAAATCAAAGGGGGATATAAATACAAATGTGTTAGGTGTGTGTGCAAAAGACATGCAATTTATTTTTATACTATCGGGTTAGAAGGAATCTACATTAGCTTCTAAAGTATTGTGTGATGCAATTATTAGGCCAAATGGATTCAAAGTACCTACTGGTAAAGCATCCAAATGCAGGATGGGATGAATTTTCAATTATCCACGTGTGCAACCAAACAATGGATGAGATTTTGCAGCATCTCATCCATTCTTATCCTGCATCATCCCATTTTGATCATCCGATTCCGCCTTTAATAATCCTAGCAACCAAACGATACCACAGAGTTAGTTGTAGGAAGACGGATTAACCAATGGCATTAGTCCCTCATCTTCTTTGTTTCTGTATTTTTTTCTTTTTTCTTTTTTCTTTTTTTATGTTTAAAAGAGAAAATCGCACTACTAAAAAAACTAAGTTTTCCAACGGCCTAACTTCCAACGGTCTGACCGTTGGAGAATATCCAACGGCTTAAGCCGTTGGAGAAAGAATAAAAACGGTAAAATGAAAAAATTGAAAATATGATGTCTTTCCAACGGCTGAAGCCGTTGGAAGTAAGTAAATCCAGCCTGAAATTGTTTCCAACGGCCTTGGCCGTTGGAAAACTAAGCTAGAAAACAGCAGTCGCAACTAAGTTTTGAAATGGAGCCTGAAATTTTTAAACTTGAAATATTTCCAACGGCCTAAGCCGTTGGAAAATGAGGTACATAATGCAGCGGGATTTGAAATTTGTAAATTTTGAAATTTTATTATTTCCAACGGCCTAGGCCGTTGGAAAGTGTAAATTTAAAACGCACCGTTTGTAGTTGAAATTGGTAAAGTGCTGGGAATTATTTCCAACGGCTTAGGCCGTTGGAAAAGTGACCTTCAAAACGCACCGTATAAATAATTAGGTTCCAACGGCTAAGGCCGTTGGAAAATAGACAATAAATTCGGCCCCCCCCAGCTCGCGGCATCGTCTTCTTCCTCCATCCGTTTTCGGTCTGTTCTTCCTTCCTTCCCTCTCTCTCTCTCCACACGCACACACAGCACTTTGTGAAGTATCCCAGGGCTTGATTAACGTCGCTCGGAGGCTGATTTCTTGGATCTGGTGGTCTAAGTGGCAGATCTGTAGGTAAGTGTTAATATTTTTGGTTTTGTTTGTTTCGATTTTCATGGTTTTTGGTTTATTAAATCTAATGGGTGTAATTTTTAACTTGTTGTAGCAGATTAGAAGAAAGAAAGAACGCATTTGAAGGAAGGATTTTAAGGTATTTTGCGTTTATTACGTATTTTTATAATTTTTTACATTATTTATCCGAAAAATGCTTGAAATATTTGTTATGTGATTTTAAGTGGTTCATGGTTTGATGTGAAGATTTGCTAGAACACCCATTAGAATTTTTAATTTTTACCCATTTTGTTAATTTTTTTATTATTTTCGGGTTTTTAGGATTAATTTTATAGTTTAAGTTTAATTTTACAATTAAAGTGTAATTACTAATATTTAGCTGGGAATATGTTTATAAGGATTTTAGTTTTGGAATTAGTAGAAACGTTGAAAGTATTTATACTTAACTAAATTTCTTTGATTAAAATTTACCTTTACTAAAATATGTGTCAATAATAAGAATTTTAATAACAAAAATAATAATAATAGTATTATGAATAATACTAATAGTAATAACAGTAATAAACAAAATAATAATTATACTAAGAGTAGTAGTACAATAATAATAATAATAGTAATAATAATAATAATAATTATAATAATAATAAAAATAGTTTTTGGTAATATTAATAATACTATGTAACAATAATGACTAAAATAGTAATTATTGTACAAAGGTACGAGGTACAATAATCATAATAATGATATTAATTAAAGTAATCATAATAATAATTATAATAATAATTTAGGTAAGTTGAAGTATACTCAGAGTAGTACTTAATAATAATTTCAGTAATCAAATTAATACTAATAAGTAATTTAGTAATTATTATAGTAAGAGAAGTTATATAATGATAATAATAATAATAATAATAATAATAATAATAATAATAATAATAATAATTTGTATTACATAAGAGTAGTATAATAATAATAATAATAATAATAATAATAATAATAATAATAATAATAATAATAATAATAATAATAATTTAAATTATTATTATTATAGTAGAACTTTAATAATACAAGTAATAATAATAATACTAATAAATATAGTAATAATAATTTCAATAATTATTATTATTCGAAGAGAAGGATGCAAATAAGAATAATATGGATATTATTAATAATTATTATTATTATTATACTTACAATAATTACTATTATAGTAAGAGTGGTAGTAGTAATAATAAAAGTAACAATAATCATAATAATATTAATTAAATTAAGTATTATGAAACTTAGATTACTATAAGAATAATTATAATAATAATTATTTAAATAATGATGTATTGTTCGATGACAACAAAGACAAGAATAATATGACTACGAATAATAATAATACTAATTATATTTATAATTATAATACTAATATTATTGTAATAATAATATTAATAATAATAATAAGAATTATTTTTATAATTAATAAAATAATTACTATTATACTAAGAGTGGTAGTAGTAATAATAATAGTAACAATAATCATAATAATGGCTAATTAAAATAATTATTATGAAACTTAGAATACTATTTAAATAATTATAATAATAATTATTTAAATAATTATGTATGGTTGGAAGATAACAAAGACAATAATAATATGACTACGAATAATAATAATAAATATTTTAATAATAATAATAATTATAATAATAAACCCAACAAGATAGTGTCGCAATAATAGTTATCTATACTATGGATGGAATGCCTTCTTATGCTATGTATATTTTGGAGTTATTAATATTTGGTGTTGAATTTGCTCTCGGATTTGATGTGCATAATAAGCATGACACATGAAAAACTATGTTTGTAAAATTTGAAAGATGTGGGCTTCTCGGTTGACATGAATTAGAATGCCACACTTGTTGAACTCACACACCCTAAACACTTAAGTATAATAGTGTCTATGCCTTGCTGTTGTTGCATGTAACCTCATCAGCCTGTCCTTGAAATGCAAGTAATTGACTATAACAAGTGGACATACCCTCCCAGGCCTTAATGAATAGTAGAGTAAATCAAGTATAAGAAGTATGGCCGAGCCATAAAGAAGTAAACCACTATAGTTGTGTTAGAGGTACCTAGATGATAGTTCTTCGAACTATAGATGAGTAGTAGTAAAAATATTAATTTTAATTCAGTGAAATATTAATGCATGGCATTAATTATAATATGTATTAATATATAATTTCCATTGGTAGGACTCCATGGAACAAGAACGTAGTTGGATGTATAGTAGTCGTTATTTACCTGGGCGAGTTGGGTACAAGGAGGAGTGGGAGACAGGGGTTGAGCAGTTCATAACATTTGCTTGTAGTAATCCAGGTCATATGGATGGAAACAAAATACGTTGCCCATGTAGGAGATGTAAAAATTTGAGGTTTAAGGATTGTGATGATGTTAGAGTGCATCTATATAAATGGGGATTCATGCCTTATTACACTAACTGGACAGCTCATGGGGAGCCGTTTAAGAACCCGTCTGATCAGCCGTTTGATAATTGTGGTTGGTATGAGCATGCTGAGTGTAGTTCACATGTAAACCCATATGCTCGAATGATATTTGATGCAGTTGGACCAAGTTCCCATCAGAATTTTACTGAAGTCGATGAACAACCTAATGAAGGTTTTAGACGGTTTTCTGATTTATTGTACTCGGCGACTACACCTCTTTGGGATGGATGTGAGACGCATTCTGAGCTATCTGCTGCAGTTTGTTTGTTAAACCTTAAAGCAGAATATCATATACCAAGAGGGTGTTATGATGGTATTGCGGCCTTGATGAAAGAGACACAGCCAAGTGACAGCAAGATGCCGTCGAATTGGTATGAAACGAAGAAATTAGTTTCACAACTTGGTCTTATGCATCTAAAAATTGATGCTTGTGTTAACGACTGCATGTTGTTCTGGAATAATGATAAAGATGCTACACACTGCAAGTTTTGTGGTGAATCTCGGTTTAAGTAGAGAAAATGTGGACGGGGTAAAGATAGAGCAAGAAAGACCATGCACCATTTACCACTAACTCCTCGTCTTCAGCGACTATATGCTTCACTTTCAACTGCAGAGTACATGAGGTGGCACAGTGAGCATCGATCCGAGCCAAATGTTTTAAAACATCCTTTAGATGGGGAAGCATGGAAACATTTTGATTCCACATACCTGTGGTTTGCTGCAGAGCCCCGAAATGTTCGCCTTGGTGTATGTTCTGATGGTTTCGTTCCGTTTGGAAACTCTGGTAAACAATATTCATGTTGGCCGGTCATCGTTACACCGTATAATTTGCCACCGTGGATGTGTATGAAGAAACCATATATGTTTTTGACTTCATTGATACCGGGCCCTCGGAATCCACGTCAGAACATTGACGTCTATTTACAACCTCTTATTCATGAATTGAACCAGTTGTGGGAAGATGGTGTCCAAACATGGGATGTATCACTTAAACAGAATTTTCAGCTCCGTGCTTCAGTTTTGTGGACCATCAATGACTTCCCGGCTTATGGGATGTTGTCAGGTTGGATGACTCATGGGAGATTATCTTGTCCTATTTGCATGGAGAATAGTAAAGCCTTCCAGCTTGAGCACGGGAGGAAAACTTCATTCTTTGATTGTCATCAACAATTTCTCGAGTTGGATCACCCATATAGAAGAAACAGAGTTGCCTTTAAGAAAGGAAAAATTGAGAAATCATTGCCTCCTGAGCGTCTTCCGCCTGAAACAATATTTGAACGTATCTCAAATTTGCCATCTGTAGTTCAGAATGGAGAGGTTTTAACCATACCAGGTTATGGTAGAACTCATAACTAGTCAAAACAAAGTATTTTCTGGGAGTTGACTTACTGGAAGAATAATTTAATTTGCTATAATTTGGATGTGATACATATAGAGAAGAATGTGTTTGACAATATATGGAATACTGTGATGGATGTGAGGAATAAAACTAAGGACAACGTGAAGGCTCGTAAGGACATTGAGATGTTATGCAGTCGATCAGAGCTAAATTTAATTCCTCAAGCCGACGGTCGAGCATTCAAACCCAAAGCAACTTTTACACTAAACACACATTAAAGATCTGATGTGCTCAATTGGGTTAAAACACTTAGACTCCCAGACGGGTATGCATCGAACCTTGGGAGGTGTGTTGACAGTAATGTAAGTCATATGTCTGGTATGAAAAGTCATGATTGTCATGTAATGATGCAGAGGCTCCTCCCAATAGCCCTTCAAGCCATACCTGAAAATATATGGAAACCATTGACTGAGTTAAGTCAATTCTTCCATGATTTATGTTCTCCAGAGTTAGATGTGAATCACATGGTCGAGTTAGAAGCAAATATTCCAGTAATACTCTGCAAGTTGGAAAGAATTTTTCCACCTGCTTTTTTCGATTCGATGGAACATTTGCCGGTTCACCTTCCTTATGAAGCCAGGGTTGGAGGACCCGTTCAGTATAGGTGGATGTATAAGTTTGAGCGTTGTATGCATGACCTAAAAATGAAGGTATCAAATAAGGCTCATGTAGAGGGTTCAATTTGTGAAGCGTATCTAATTGAGGAGACCTCAACATTTTGCTCTCACTACTTTGAATCTCATATTCCACATATGGCTACTAAAGTACCTCGTAATGATGATGGCGAACAAAGACAATATGATGAATCGGTGTGGTCTATCTTTAGATACCCGGGTCGTCCATATGGTGTCTCCAGATATCGATATCTTGATGACAATGAATTGAGGGTTGCTACTGCATATGTCTTACTGAATTGTAAGGAGGTGAAGCCGTACCTCGAGTAAGTGACATAACACATATTTGCTTTATATATTCTACTCTAATAATACTACTTTTCTTCCTTTATACACTTGCATAATCTAGGTTCACACTAAACGACCTTTATGTATATCTTCTAGTTTGTTTGTTGAGGAAGTGCGTATGCATGCACCAAATATAGCAATGTCAGACCTGGATGTCTACATTGAGAATAACTTTGCTACATGGCTTAGAAACTATGTAAGTTACCTACACTTTCATCTAATGTCATATTTTGCTTCTCAAGGGAAAGAAATATTCATAAACTTGCTGATATGTAACTAGGTGAATGATGTGCGCAACAATATCACGGACCGCTTCTTGTGGGATGTTGCGTGCGGGCCATCACGTCGTGTTGAGACTTGGCCTGTTTATTTCATAAATGGGTACAAGTTCCACATTAGCGACTGGGGTCGCGACAAAGCAACATTTAACAGTGGCGTTTGCATAAGGACTTCAGGATCAAGTGAGATTGAATGTGATTTTTATGGCGTGTTAGAAGAAATCATTCAACTCGAATATCCTGGATGGCCACAGAAACATGTTGTATTGTTTAGGTGTGCATGGTTTGACCCTACTCCAGATCGTGGCACTCGGGTTCATAAACAATATGGTTTAGTTGAGGTTCGTGATGGTCGCCGATATGGGAAGTTTGACCCGTTCATTCTTGCCTCCCAAGCTGATCAAGTTTACTACACCCATTACCCAACAAAGTCACGTGAAAAAACAGGGTGGTTAGCCGTTTTGAAAATCAAACCTAGACGCATCGTTCATTATAATGTTAATGACATCGATGATGCATTTCAGGAAGATTTTGAAGGTGGCCTGAACAATCCACCCATAATTATGGATGACCCAATCGAGAATTTAGCTGAAACAGGAGTGGGGGAAGCTGTAGACGATGACATGACGAACAGGGAAGAAACTTTGGAACATGACGATGAATCTGAGGAAGAAGACGCCATTGAAGCAAGTGATGAAGAAGATGAATTTGAATCTGAGGAAACTGAGAATAGCGATTCAGAGGCAGGATCTGAGGACGATGACGTCCATTGACTTTCATGTTAACGTGCAATTACTTATAAAATGTAATGTGAACGTGGAATAATTTATAATCATAATATGACTACGTCTAAATTGACTGTGATGGGTGCATTTGCAAGATCAATACTATTGGCCATAAATAATATTTGTAAAATTTTGTAAGGTTTTTAATCAAATTACAGATGCCACCTAAAGGAGATGCGACGTATACACGTCGCCCAGGGAAAGGCCTATTTCAGCAGTTCAAAGAGGCGTTAGCAGAGCCACTTGCCAGACATGAAAGGGCAGGCCAATCACATTCCCGACATTCAGCTTCGCGGCCTATAATAGAAGAAGATGTTCTTCCACATCCCACAGAATGTCCTGATGATATTGGCATTCCTCCAGTCCGCCGTAGTGCTAGTCGATCGACTCCCGCACCTATACCTTCATCCGATGGAGGGAATTCCATTGGTCAGTCAGCGGTATCCGAAGTCCCGAATCAGGGTCGCTTACGGATCACACCTTACGGTAACACGTAAGTAATGTATCATTTTAAACAAGAATAGTTTATGTTACATGCAGTTCATTTACTTCCAATGAAAACAATAATTGATTGTATTCGAACATGCATTCCATATAGCTTCCTTCCATCAAGAGCAACACGAATGGTGACTAGATGCTTCACCACACACTTCAAGGGACATCATGATTGGACGAGCGCAAGCCCAATTTATATTTAGGCATGGTGGCGCGTATTTGAGGTTTGCACTTTAGTATCACCTTTTCAGCTTTAGAAATCATGTTGATGACTACTAGACTCTTTATATTTTATTTTATGTATAGGAATTATGTGAGTGGGATCCAGCCCACCATAATAAGGTCTATCGCGTTTGGCATATGATGGCAGCTAATCATTACCGATCGACGCTGGGTGACATTCGCCGCGAGAAAAATCCTGCGAAACGGCGAGCACGGGCATCATTTATGACCGACGTACAGTATGCAGAAATGGAGGAATAGTGGGCTTCACCGGAGTTTCAGGAGAAATCTTATCGGGGTAAGACAATACGAGCATCATCATCGCAGTCGTCTAACTCCACTGGTGGATACAGTGCTACTTATCCAGGAGGCTCTATTTCAATTACTGAACACCAAGAGCGAATGGTAAAACTTATGAACCTCTTTTACACATAATTCAACTTATTTATGGTGTAATAACATTAATCTTACTAACAACCAAATGTAGCGTGAAAAAGATCCGGAGAAGAGGGACCCTGGCTTGTTCAAGGTTATGCAGCAAACTCATAAGAAAAAGAGCGGGGAATACGTCAACAGGCGTACTGAAGAAGTGGCGGTAATAATCATGTTATATTAAATTACATTTTTACATACGAATAAATATCGACTTACTAATAAATGAAGTTGTACCCTTATGAAGGCGAAGGTAACTGCTGAGATCGAAGAACAAACACAGCAAATGGAAGAGGAAGGCGTCGCACATGACATTGATGAGGCAGCGATAATGAGTGTAGCTGCAGGTGGAAGGAAGAAAGGGCGTGTATTTGGGCTTGGATCAGAACAACATGCTGTGCTCGGACGACGACGACCAGGGAATATTCCTTCAGCACATGTTGATGTCACTCAGACGCCGGAGTTCACTGAACAAGTTGAGCGAGTGGTTGCGGAGCATACAGCACAACAAGCATCATATTATGAGCGGAAGTTGGAGCGAATGAAGAGGAGACAACGAGCGGAGCTGGAGTACATATGTCAACGAGTTGGAATTCCTCCGCCCGCGCACCCAGACAATGATATTGATGCCTCGGGATCCGATGATGACTAGATCAGGTATATCACTTTACTTTCTGTGTTCATCAACAAACAAACACTTTTTAGGAGAATGGAACTATGTAATTTCAATTATATATGTTTTTATGTGGATTGTAACTATATTTGTGTCATGATATTGTAATTTCAATTGTGTATGCTTTTATGTGTATGTTATAACTATATTTATGACATGATTCTGTACTTTCAATTGTGTATGTTTTTATTGAGATTTACAACTGCATTTATGCACGTGCACCGGTTCAGAATGTGATTACATACGATACAATAAATTTGAACCGCCTAAGCCGTTTGACGTTTAATGAAACGCATTGGAAATAGAACGGGAATATACAAAATATAAAAAACCTACTTTCCAACGGCCTTGGCAGTTGGAAACCAAAACCAACATTTTCACTTTTCCAACTGCCTTGGCCGTTGGAAATTGGAAAAAATAAAAAAAATAGAGCCGTTGGAAAATTTCCAACGGCTGACAGTTGGAAAATTCCAACGGCCCTCATTTTGACCGTTGGAAAATGGACTTCCAACGGTGTGTTTTCCAATGTCTTATTTCCAACGGCTTCGCGTTGGAAATTTCCAACGCGAAGCCGTTGGAAATGGCCGTTGGAAAAAGTCTGTTTTTTAGTAGTGTCGTATAATCCATTCAGCTTCGATTACTCGGGGAAATAATCACACCCCGATTAATTGAATTTGATTCCAGTGGAGTATAATAAATTTATTTCAACAAAAAGTAGTTCAAGATGTGATATATTAGAAATTAATTCAAATTTTACTTTTTTATAATTAAGTTAAAGAAGTGATGTATAAGAAGTACTTTCTTCATCTCAAGTTATTTAAATATTCATCATTGACAACGACTAATTTATGATTTTTTATTTTTAATGTTTTGGTATATAAATACAATTTTTATGTATAAATTATACATGAAAAATTATAGTTTTTATGTAATATTTTTTTAAAATAATAATATAAATAAATTTTAAGTCAAATTTAAGTCAAAAAAATGAAATGTGAAAAAAATGGGAAGAAAGTAGCAGCAATTAATTTATAAATATTTATAAGTAATAATTTGAAATTTATTTTAAAATATAAAAAAATTAGCAACTCTTGAAATTTAGTAGATTCTTTATACGTATTTACAAAATTAACTAGAAAAAGCAATTCCTCTATTATGTTAAACCGAGAAAATTCATTCATCTCCTCTATTTTCTGCAAGTAAATGTCTATGATGTTTTAATGGATTGCTTGACAACATTTAAATATAAATAGATGTACCTCAGAGGAAACAAAAATAAAAAAGGATAAAAAATGCATGTCTGTAACAATATTTGGTGGCTTAATGCAGATAAGCATAAAATATGAGTAAACTCCACCATAAGTCTTTCAATTTATTTTCTTATCCTATCTGAGTCATGTAACCTTATTTTGTCGCAATGATCTCCTTTTAAGTCATTTAGCATGTCTTATGAATTCTTTTCCATCATTTAGACGGTTAACTTTAACAAAATTTTAGTAAAAAATGACAACTTCTAGTGCTGGGATTTTGTGTCTTTCTGCTTTTAATACCCTAAAACTTATGAATTAACAATTCAGCTCTCTACAGTCTTCTGTGCCACATCATCTTCAATGAAACCTCAACATTGAAAAAAAGGGTGGCAAAATTGCATAGAAAGGAAATAAAAAAAAAAAAGGAATATGGTTTTGTTCTCAGCATCTTTTCTCTTCATTGTTGCCCCGATCTCCTATCACCCATTGTCCTTGACGCCCTTAACCTCTTATTCCGTCACCCATCATCCTTGCTAGCCTCGTCCTCTAACCCAAGTCCAAGGCAATCCAACCAACCTCCACCGCCTATTGTCCCTGTCGCCCTTGACCTTGCCTTCCGTCTCTAGCCTCAATTTCCTGTTTCCCATCATCCTCATTGCCTCAACCTTTCCCTCCGTCACCACTAATCTTTGACTATCAACGAAATAGTTTCCTTCATCAATTGCTTTGACCAAATCGAAGGATCTCAGCAAGCTTTACGACTCCCTCTTCAACTGCTTTGACAACGACAGTAGTGGCACTATCGATCTCGAAGATTTGGGGTTGGGGGTGAATATGATTGCATGGGCCCTAATAAGTGACCCAGTCGATGGCCATAATGTCATTCTAGATGAGGCGAGCAAATTCAGTGAATGTGGTCAGGGTGAACGGAGTAGGCAGCAAGGTTGTCCTCGAATTTTTTAGCAGCCATGAAGAATGTGGGTGAAGAGGAAACTGGGAGAGCATGTGTGGAAGGTGGGGCTGGTCGAGAGGGTGAGGATGAGGTTGAGAGAGCTGAGGGAGTTGAGGCTGTTGACCATAGTGTCGACCTTTGATTGGACCTTGCTGTCCTATGGTGGGTGTGGATTTCGAGTTTTAAAGGGAGAAAAATCACAATCGTCTTGAGAGGTGTGTGAGAAAGAAGGTGTTGATGTATTAAATCTATAATTTTTATAGTGTTAGAAGCATCATAAATAAAATTTTGGGTGTTAGGAGCAGAATGAATGAAATCTAGGGATTGTAGTTGTCATTTCATTAAGATTTTATTAAAACTAACAATTTAACTAATGGAAAGAACCCAAACAAGATATGCTATATGAGTTATTGGGACCTCGTTGAGATAAAATTAAGTTACGTAGGATATATGGTGGAGTTTACTCTATTAAACACAATAATAAAAGTACTACTTTTAGAAAAAAGATAAATAGTAATATTAATAACATTTATTTAAAATAAAAATAAAAATTATTCTATTTAATAAAAATAAACCATTTTAAATTAAAATAACGTAAGAGTTCTGTCTCAAAGTGGAAAGTTATATTTCTACTGGGTATTTTAATAGAGGTAGCGAGAAAAACAATAGAAGCAACGTCTTATATTTCTCTAAATGTGATCTGTAGACGTGATTGATATAAAAATAATTTCATATGTTGTTAGGGAATTAAATAAAAAATGACATGTGCTATAATACTATATGGAAGATTTGTCTAAGACAATGTCCGATATTCACCCTACCCATACAATTACACTTCTGCCCACAAGCCAATTTAGTAATTCCTGCCATATCCCTCCCCTCCCAGCCGCCCCAAATCTGGAAGAGTTCTCCACCGGTGCAACATCCGTCAAATTCGACCGCTCAATTCCCTTACTTTAGGGGCCAATTCCGGCGGGTCCTTTTGATGAACCAGAATTTAGCCCATACCTTGTCGTCTTCCTTGACAACAATCCTTAGGCCGCCGCTTACAACATTTTCCATTCTAAGATCCTCTGGCTTTACGATAAAGGAGCCCGAATTGGATGCGCCATTTCGGCCTCCAACAAGTGCAAAGCCTCATTAGTCGTGGTTTCTCTTCGGTTGGCGATCGACGGACTTGAAGAGCGAAAGAGATGCGAGGATTGGGAGATGGAGGAACGTTTGGTATCCACAGTGGAGAATTGCGTGGGATTCACTAGGGAGAGGTGTGAGCATTGGTTTGCCGGTCTGTGCACGTCGGCTTGAGGACAACAAGGTTAGCACTAAGCTAACTGGATTAATCCCTTTTTTTCTAGGAAAAACTATGTAAACCACCTCAAGTTTGTCTAAGACTTCCACTATTGCTTTGATATTTAGAAAGCTACTTTTTTCTACTATATATTGCATATTCACATCGTATTTATATAAAACTTCTTATATTTGTACTAATTTTTGAACAACCGTAACATATTTGTAATATATTTACCATATATCTTTAATCTCATTTATACATGTGTTACATATGTTGTACATATTCGTCACTTACTTTATAGATTAATTTTTATACATATTTATCATCTAATTTATGCATAGCTCCAATTTTGGTAAGGAGCAGGATTTTGACTTGTTCACACATGTTTTTTTATAGGAGATTGAACTCGTATATATTATTAAATATATCAATAATAGATTTGTGACCTTCTTTGTATATATGTTATACATTATTTGTACGGATTCCTTACTTGCTTTGTACATTGAGATTGTACATATTTAGTATCTGATTTGTACATATCTTTGGTTTTTTGAAAAATACGAATTTTGATATGTTTACACTTATTTTATGCTATGAAGGGCAGCATTATAATACAAAAATATATAAACATAAAGGATAGGATACATATTAGACTTACCCTTTCTCTAATCTTTTACTATTGGATTTATTAAAAAAAAATAAAGTGAAACAACACCTCATTAAACAAGCAACACACAAAACGATTTGTTTTATTATGATAGAAATCTAAAATTTACCACTAATATTTTTGGTTTGGCACGAATATGCCACTATAGTTTTTTTTTCTGATCTCCTGCAAATGTTTTAAAGTAGGCTAGATATACCACTAAAGTTTCAAATTAGGAGTGGATATGCCACTGCACATTAAAAAACTAGTGGACAATGTTAAAAGTAATAAGTTTTTGAAATTTTAGGGTGATAATGTAAATTTTAACAAACTTCAAGGTCCTTTTGTAATTATACTTTCCCTCTTTCAAATGCTAACGAGGAGATCGAATGACAAAGATGGAAGAAAGCGGCTGACGATTATAGCCCGATTTCATGTTGAATTTTCCTTTCTTTTTCTAACCCATCATATTTATTCTTGAATCCATTTCTGTCCACTTGAAAATTTTCAGTCTCAGCTTCAACTCTCAGTTCAATATGAAGTCAAATGATAAAGATGGTTGTTGAAGATGAAGGGAGATTGAACAGCAAATATGAAGGAATGGTGGCGATGGGGCTGGGGCGTTGGTAATAAAGATGGTGATCGGGTTAAGGTGCTAATGATGGAGACAACAATAAAGCTGGAGCGCTGGTGACAGAGACAACGATGAGGCTTAAGTACTGGTGACGGAGACTGCAACGAGGCTAGGGCACTGACATCAGAGATCAGACCATTTGTTGGAAAAAGTCTCAAAGGTCTTTTATATGTTTTTGAAAAACAAATAATAATCCCAAAATTTCAAAATATGATATTTTTACTATTTTTTTCTTTTTTTTAACAAACAATGACATATTGAAGCCATTTTTTAAACATTTGTGAGAGGTTAGACAAAAAAACTACAGTGGCAGATTTACGGCCAACCTAGAACATTAATGGCAATTTTGAAATTTTTGCCTTTTATTACTACAAGAACTTCCACATTAAATACCCGATAAAGGTTTAAGATCTAAGTTGTATTTGAAAATTATCTTTTTAATTGCTAATTGAATGGACTAGTCACAGGTATTACATGTAAAATTTCACTCTACCATATACTCTTATTTGGTTACAAATATTTAAAAAAAGAATAGCTATAGAGTACACCTGGTGTAATTTGCTACTTCATCGCTTTCACATTATTTATAAATATTTCACTGTGTCCTGAACAGTATATTTGTCTGAATAGAACATCACTTTACAGGATAGCATATTTGTTCTAAAGGAATGACACTTTACAGAATAGCACATTTGTCTGAAGAAAATAACTTTTCATATTGAATCAAACAATATTATTTATAAACATTATTTCTTAAGAAATTGTCAATATTTTACAGAATATCATATTTATAAAAATGAAACAACACTTCTTACTGAATGAAATAACATTATTTACAACACATTTGTATAAATGAAACAATACTTATCACTTAAGGGAATAACACTTATTACTGAATGAAACAACACTTGTTACAAACAGCATATTTTACGAAATGAATAATATATTATAGAATAATACATTTGTATGAATAGAATAATATATATTACTGAACAGAATAATATTTATTATTGAGTGGAATATCATTTATTACGAATAATACATCTTACAAAATGAATAAAATATTATAGAATAACACATTTGTATGAATAGAACATCATTTATCACTGAACAAAATAGTAATATGGAATAAAACTATATTTGGCTTTAAATGAAACTGAGTTCTTCAACATTACTATCAACATAGTTCTTTAGCCAACTCCTACAGGTGGCGACCTCCACCATTAGGGTTGCCTTCATTGTATCATTGTCTCCTTCAATTTCTTCTTTATCGGACGTATTCCTATTATGAGTTCGATTCATACTCACCTCAGACTCGTCATTGGCCATGTAATCGTAAGAGTTGATGGAGTACGATATCCTCTATTGTTCCATTCTTACAAATTTGATATTCTATAAAATATTGTTAATTTGAAAAAAAAAAACTATCCATAAATAATATTATTTGAATTTGCATAATAAATGTTATTCTCTTCAGATAAATATGTTGTTCTGTGAAGTGCTATTTTCTTCAGATAAAATATATTATTTTATAAAATATTAATTTCTTCAGATAAATGTATTATTCAAGATACAGTGATAGTTTCATAAATATTATAAAAATATAAGTGCAGCATTTAATCTGGGAGTATTTTATTTTTATCTCGTCTTAAAAAAAAAAAAAAGTAACTCGCTTTTGCTAATTGGAACTATTTCGTTTATACGACCACATCAACGAAAGTTCGTTAAAGTCCGCGGGAATCCTCACTACTTCAGCCAGTTGATTGGTGCCACGTCATCCGACTGGCTACAGACTGACACGTTCGCAGAAAATGAGGTCCAGATCATAGTAAACCCCGAACCCGACGGACAGCTGAGCTGTCACTCACAGCCAAACAAACGATTCCGTTTTCTTGTTGCTCCAAGAAAACTCTCGTATTCTCTCCGAATCCTTCCTTATACGCTTCATCATCCAATCCCAATTCAATTTCCTTGCTTTCCTCCCACTTGCCTTGGATTGTAAGTTCAATTCCCTTCCAAGATGTCTGATCTCGAGAATCCTGATAAGAACAGCCACGTTCAACCGCCGCCCGCGACGGCGCCGCCATCCGCCGACGCGGTAGAGAGCCTGCCTCCGGGAAGCGGGGTCGGCGGCGTATCGGCGATCACTCGGAAGTGGAAGAGAGACGACTTGTTGAAAAGAGGCTGTCTAATTTTGAGGGGACTGGCTCTGGTGCTCTCTCTGCTTGCCTTCATAATCATGGCCACCAACACGCACGGCGATTGGAAAGATTTCGACAAATACGAGGAGTACAGGTAATTTTGACCCGAACCCATTCGTAGGGACGAGAGATCCTGAGTTGGGTTCGGTTCTGATGTTGAAAATTTCTCGTGTCTTCTAGGTATGTGCTGGCGATTGCGATTCTGTCGACTCTTTACACGGGAGCACAATCTCTGAGACATGTCTACGAAACATCGACAGGGAAACAGTTGTTTCAGAGGCGAACTTCTCTTATGGTAGACTTCGTCGGAGATCAGGTGGGTGGTCCTGTCCATCTGTGGCTAATCTATAGAGATTGGTTTGTTGTTTTCTTGCCGTGTTTGGTTGATGAGAAAGTTGTGCCACGTTGTTTTACAGGTGGTGGCATATCTGTTGGTTTCATCGGCCTCGTCAGCGGTTCCGTTGACAAATAGGATGCGAGAAGGGCAAGACAACATCTTCACGGATGCCTCTGCTGCAGCCATCAGCATGTCATTCTTGGCTTTTTTCAGTTTGGCCTTGTCTGCCCTCATCTCCGGACACAAGCTCGCAACCCAACCCTACATCTGAATCTCCCTCCCTCAAACTTTTGCCCTCCTTTTGGTGATTCTTTTTGCGTTTTCCACTGATTGGTTGTAAAGCTGAGTAAATACTAAACAGGGAACTTCCCTGAAAACACTTAATTTATTTACCTCTATTCATTCTTTGCATTCTTTCTTGTGTACAACAATATATGAGGCATCATTCTGTTAGGCTCATAAGAAGCCTCAAAACAAATGAACAAATTTGCTACTCTATGCGTAATTAGTATTTAGTACAGACCTAACAATACACAACAAAGGAAGCTGTCTCTCATCTTGGAAATTAGTTAATATTTCAAAACAAGAATGACTCGAGAAACAAGTCATCCTTGTTTTCCTCCTTAGTTAAAGAGGTTAGCCCATTAGAGAACTGTGTTTGGTTCATGTAGGAGGCCCCAGTCTTGCCATATCCAGAGAATCCAAAACCACCAGGCACCTGACCTGCTGGTGCTGCCATTCTTGTCTGAAGGGTATGAGGATAGCTTGTGCCATTAGACTGACCGGAAACAGCAGAGGGCCTAATTGGCACTGGGGCATTGCTGTTGCTGGGATTCGATGAAGGCCTGTTCAAAGCATAGCCACTGCTGCTGCCGCTGCCACGTGCAGCTGGAACATCGTGGTTGTGCTTTCCCTCGTAGGTTGTGATTACAGCCCTGGTATCATGAGATGCTCGCTCAACATGTTTCCTAACCGGACAACCAACGGTAGTGCATTTGTAATAGCTCCTGCAAAAATAAAGACATCAACATGAACAACCAAACAGAATGAAATCAGCATCCAGACCTTGATCCAGCTATGTTGAAGTTTTTGCGAAAAAGTACCTTGGATTCGGGTTTCCCTTCACTACTTTCTGTCCATATTTCCTCCATCTATACCCATCATCAAGTATGTCAATGTCACTTGTTGTCTGAACCACAATTCTAGGCTCCCGCACGGTTCTGCTTGTAGAACCTACAATTCCTTCAGAATCATTGTCGCCCTTCCTGCATAACCCAAGTCTCATAATTAGAAAATTTCTTGCCATTTCAACATCAGAACTACGCACACACTCACAAGCATGAAGAGTATCATTCGAAACATACCATCTTTTGGCTTCGTGTTCATTTTCAAAGTCATCTCCTCCAGAATTGTTCATCGGTGAACCCTGTTCACACCCATCCTCACCTAACGAATCCGAAGTTTCCTGCTCTTGCATCATGAGAGAGTCCGTTTGGTCATTGCTTAAAGCTGCAACTGATTGATCAGGTAACTCCGAGTTTAAAAGAGAGGATGATCTTCTTGTTGATTGAGGCTTGGGATGGTTGTGGCTTCCTTTATAAACAATCTCAGTTATATGCCCCTCCAAAGATCTTTCCACCTTCTTCTTCGTCGGGCAATTTGGGAATGTGCATTTGTAATAGCTACGTGGATTTTCACTTCCCTTCACTTGTTTTTGTCCATATTTCCTCCAATTGTACCCATCTTCTGCTTTCTTCTGCTCCCTGACGTTCTGAGACGAATGACTATATTGGTTATACCCGGTTTGTGAACCCGAAAAAGTCTGAGTATTAAGCTGCGGCTGTCTCATTTCAGAGGAGAAGCTCTGAGTTGTAGCTGGTTCTGATTTCACTAAACTTTTCTCCGCAGAACAATCAGCTCGGGCCAAGGGCTTGTCAGAAGTCCATGCGGGTTGTTCCTGTCAATCAATACTGATGTTAGAACAAAGTCATACGCCCAAACTCAACCAATTTAAAACCTTTAATTCTTTCAGAAATCACGCAAAGCCTTTTCCGACTTAATGTTCGTTCGTTCTTTATACCAACTTAACAGGCAAAGAAGCGAGTATGCTTAAGAAAAAATTTTCAAGCTCCAAGTCATAAGCCGAGTCATGATAGAATTTGCTCCTTGAAGGTTTTAAAAATCAAACTTGTAGATGATAGGTGGAGAGGCCTCATCACTATTATAAAACATTCACTTAACCAATTTTCTTAGTCATATGGGATTTTTCCACTTAACACGGCCCTCACGTGTCGGCTTTATCACGTGGGTTATTTTTGCCAAAGGCTAGGGCAGTTTCAAACCTACTATAATACTATGTTAAAGCATCCAACCTAAAACTGATTGGCGATAGGTAGAGAGACCTTATCACCATACAAAACATTAACTTAACCTCTTTTCTTAGCTAAGTGAGATTTTTCCAATTAACAGCCAAAGAAATTGTGAACAGTTTTTTACACACAGGACTTCCAAACTTGTTATCTAAAGGTCAAGCTCTTCCCCAAATGGCCAATGAATGTGACAAACATTTAGTTTCTGGATTACAAATTTACAGCCTATATATAGCATCTGCTAATAGCAGTACAGTCCTGGAAAGCTGTAGAGACCAAAGACAAGGGGACAAAAGTTTCTAGTTTCTAAATAGGGGCATATAGAAAGAACAGAAAATAAGAGACCATTAAAAACAATGATGAGCAGACTCATGAAATGGGAAAATTAGAAGTGAAGCCAAGCATGTTAATATACCACTGAGACAAAATTGGAAGAAGACTGAAACGTGGATGAAGAAGTGGTGGAATTCCTAGGCTGGGGCTGAAACGAAAAGTCAAAGAAGTTGGCTTCTTCCCTCCTGTTATCCTGATTCAAGGTTTTACCGGAAAAGGGCCCAGTCGTTGGAGAAGAAGGAATCTGCAATACAAAATCAACAGAAGAAAACCATCAGAACCCAGAAACACAAAATGATTGACTTAAACTTGGCCAGAATTATTGAAGAACCTACATTAGAATTGGAGAAGAGAGTAGGAGAAAGCAAGAAGTCGGAGGGGCTAAAGGCAGGAGGAGTGGTGAGATAAGAGGAAGGAGAAAGCGGAAGGGGAGAGGAGAGAGGGAGAGAAGAAGGGGCAAGAGACTTGAATTTAGCAGTGGATGTTAATGTTTGGTCAGAGAATCCCCAGGAGACAGAAGTGGATTTGTCCATGTTGATGAAATGAGAATTAGTCATGAGTTGGGAGGAGGAAAGGAGGTGCCAGGCAATTTATATAGAAAGGCTCACGACACGAGGGAGAGTAGAAGAGACTTGGAGGGGAGTGCACAATTCGTTTCATAGGAGATGGGAGTAGTTTTGTAGGGGAGGGGAGGGGAGGAGGGTGAGGGTCTCTCTCAGCCTTCGCTTGCCCTTTCTACCCCGCTCGTCGCTCGCTGCTTCTGAGAAAGCACGAGAGCAAGTTTGACTGTGGAAAATGGTCCTTTTTTTCTTGGTCAAATCTTGTGGCTTTGACTGGACTCGCCGAGCCCTCCTCAGAGGCGGCTAAGGCTTCTCAAGCCGTCTGCTAGAAAGCCTGGTATTTGACACCTGCTGCTTGTAAAAAAGAGTGAAAGAAATTGGCAAAAATCCAGAAACCAGACTCACTTCCATCTATACTATAGTAATTAATCACTATCATTCTCCAAAAAATCCTCATATTCTATCTTTTTGTGGCGAGTTTCGATCAAATCGTGACATGGTAGGATTTCTTGGCGAGTTAGGACTTAGGACGTTGGGTTCACCAAGTTAAAGTTAACTTTGTGTGATTTTGTCCCCAAAATCATTCTATAGTGTAATTTCGCTTGCGTGTTTCATTTTGTTGACGTGAATCATCTATTGATTTCGAAGCATGAGTTTTTTGGTTGTCGTATGAAACTAGGTGTCTAAGTTTGGAGTTTTACAATATTGAGAGTTTTACAATATTGGATAAATAACATTTATTGTCTCTAAACTAATATTCATGTTGTGAATTTATCCTAAAACTATAAAATATTACATTATCCATTTTCTAATTATAAAAAATGTTACATTTTTATCTTATTGTTAACTGCTACCGTTAAAATAGATAAAAGAAAAATTAAAGGCTAATTTTAACTTCTAAAAATTTTTAATTTATCGTAGAAACCTTAAAATTTTTATATCTCACAGTCAAACCATCTTCTCAACTCTTCAAGTATGAAACAATTCTTCATTTCACTTCTTAAAAACCCCAATTGTTCATTTCAAGCAGCGGGAACGGTGACAGCAGGGACCATCGGCAGCTGAATTGTTTGACCGGTGATTTTTTGAAGAAATTAGACAATGGCTGCGCACATCAGTTTCTAGCTCCTCGTCGCTGTCATCATCACCGAAACCTTGGGGAGATTCGGAGGCGGAGCTGTCGGAGGAAAAGCTGATTCCGGAAGAGGGTGGAGGTTGAGATCTAGAGGGGCGCTATGGAGCGGCAAACATGACGGGAGAGTGGAAATCCCAACGGTGGCAGGGCGGTGGTGATTGTAGCGGGAGCGGTGTGGAGAGCCTTAAGCTCGGTGAAGAACTTGTAGGTCTTGCCGTCTTGACGGCCGGCGCGACCCTCCCTGGTCCGCCTGTAGTACTTGTGCACGTTCTTGAATTCAGCGCTTCGCTTGTAACCCAACCCAGCTAGCTTCCTGTTAAATTCATGGAAATAAACAGAGACCCGAATGGAAGCTCACGAATTTATCAAGTTCAGGTCAGGCTGTACTGTACTTCAACCATTATTTGTTTTGATTAATAATAATAATAATAATAATAATAAAAAGATGATTAAGTATAAAAAATCTACGAACTGAAAAAGAGAAAAAAAAACAAAAGAGTGAAATTGATCTCTGATAGTATTTATATAATTTGGGCGTGAAATAATGAATAGATTAATGTTTGAAGAAATAAGAATGTGGTTTGATTGTAAGATGTAAAAGTTTCGAGGTTACTAAGATAAATGGAAAGTTTTTAGGGGGTTAAAACTAGTTTTTCAATTTTTTTTCCATTTAGTTTAACGGTTGTAGTTAACAATAAGATAAATTGTGTACTCCCTCCGTCCCATTTAGCTGAAACATTTCTCTGGACACAAAGATTAAGGTGTATGTAATTTATGCTAATTTTTTGTGTAGTAAAAGTTTAAATAATGACTAAAAAAGAAAAAAAAATTTGGGTTTTGTGCAGTGAGAAATTAAGTGGATATTAAAAAAAGATTCTTTTTTTAGTTTTGTGCAGTGAGAAATTGAGTGAATATTAAAAAAAGAGTCTTTATTGGGTTTTGTGTAAAAGAATTATTTAATTGTTTAAAATTTTTCAAAAGAGAAAACGTTTCAACCTTTTGGAACATCCCAAAAAGAAATATGTTTCAAGTAAATTAGGACGGGGAAAGTAATATTTTTCATAGTTAGATGATGAATAGTGTAAATTTTTGTAATTTCGGGATGAATCTACAATATTAGTCTTAGTTTAGAGATAATAGGTGTCATTTACCCTACAATATTAAATATATTTGTTTGGAATTGATATGCATATGTGCAAAATTAGGCATGGAGTTTGAAAGTTCCATACTTATTGTACAAAATTAAGCTTATATGTGTAAAGTTGGAATCTTATTGTATGATTGTGGATATTGAAAGTGTGAAATCTGTTATACAAAAGGGATGTGTATTTGTTTTCTTGTATAGCATTGAGATGTTTATGTAAGAATCTGGGTTCACACACACACACACATAATTGTATGAAATTTGAAGTTTAACGTTCTTATTTATAAAATTGAAATTTCATTGTACGAAAATGATATGCTAATATATGAAACTGTTTCTTATTCTACAAAATTGTAAAGCTGATGTATGATACTATTGAACAAATTTGGATTCATATTGTAGAGGTGTGATTTCCCACTATATGTAATTGAAATTTTGATATACAAAATTTGATTTCCTATTATATGAACTTGAAATACTGATGTACAAAATATTGATTTCTTATTAGATAAAATTAAATTCCCATTGTATGAAATTTCTTTCATCTTTTATGAAATCAAACTTTTTCTCATAAGGTCCAATGAAAATTTTTCCAATACAAAACTGGGTTCCTAATATATGAAATTGGTTACTAATCATACAAAAATGTGATTATATTATATGACCTCTCTAAACACAATTATTTATAGCTAAAAGATGAATAAATAATATCCTTTCAAGCAATTACCGTATTTATCATTAAAAAAAAGTTATGAAAGAAGGAGCGAAAAAATTTCTTTCTAATAATTACCATATTAAAAATTTTTGAAAAATAAAGTTACAATAAATTAAAATTAATTTTATAAAATAAATTTAAAATCAATTGTTATCCCAAAAAAATTAGTGTCTCATACCCTTGACTTCTGTTTCTATTTTTTCTTTAACAAAATTTAACAGGAAGAAAAATAAAAAGCTGACGTAGTGTTATATACACTGGGAGTATATCAAAAAAGTGCCAAAAGCCTCAAGCTGCTGCTTACCCTTTTTTGTTCCCATCACGTGTTTTTCCATGCCATACCTCTGCACCACCTATGCTATGTGAAAAGTGAACATTTATGGTAAGCGTTATTAAATTCATAACACGTAATAAAAAGAATTCTTTATATGATCATGTTTTACCTATCACTAATTATTCAACGACCAATGTGGGAAAACGGGCATTTGCACATAGTGCACAAATGACAATTTTGCCCTTAGCTATTTATTCAATTCCTATAATGTCCCTTAGTCAATTCGTGAAACTGCACTGGGATTTATAGAATCTTCATGTTTTTTGGCCAATCAACACCTTCAAGCAATGTTTTCCATTGACTCGCTCTTGCAATGATGACACCTTTGATGTTTTCACCGTCATATCAACATATCATTTATTAAGGTTAGATCTAGAAAAGGCCGATTGAGCTGTCGTAGTACACCAATCATCATCTTGTTGTCATTCAATCCTAAGTAAGGTCGGTGCTCATCATCGTAAACATCTTAGGGCATGCCACCCTCATCCTCGCCACTAGATTGTATGATAGTCAATGCACGGTCATATGGGCCAAGCCCAATAGCTTTATGAACGATGAACTTGGAGATTCTGCAACCAAAGAAGATGTTAGAGCCTTGTGATGTTTTCTTGGGAAAAACACTCCAACAATCAAGTTAGTTTTAGATCAAGGAAATGGAAATGGTGTAATGCTAGGTGAAATCTAGTACCTCAAGATTGATGAGAGTGGTCTGTTTATATAGATGTGGAAGAATACAAGAATATCATTCCTAGATAGAAATTATCCTGTGATTTTGGGATTTTATTTCTTTCTTTGTTGGGTTTCCTTTTTGGCCTGGTTGGAGCTGGGCTTCTTACACCTTGTTGTGGGTTTTATTACTAGTTCTCCTGGTATGAGCTTTTTTACTATAGGCCACGTATGGACTTTCATGCCACCATTATGGAAACTGAGGAACATATCACAAAGTCAGCAATCTGTTATGGCCAAAAAAGTGAAGCTAGAATTTAACTAAAACCCGTTTAGAGATATATCCAAAAGAATACTAATAAGTGTCTAAAGTATCATAAAGATGTGTTTGAAGTACTATAGAGATGCCAAAAAGTCATTGACCTAAAACCCAATCCAGAGATATGTTTGATTAACTATCAAGATGCAACTAAACGAATATAGAGATATGTCTATATTACTACCAAGTTGTAGTTACATCTTCACCTTTATGATTTATTATCCACATCCCATTAATGTTATAGTGTTTATGAAGTACATAGACACATTTAGATGTTATTTTAGACACATTTACATACTGATTTAGACATTTCCTTATATTTTTTGAACACATTTTGATCATTTTATTACTTATGATTCGATACCCTTTACAATGTGATTATGCTTATAAAGTACACATCAATTTGTTAGTTCAATCACATTTGACATATATTTTAGAAATTTTGAGATATTGTTTCAAACAAATATTCCTTTTTAAGGAATTTAGATACACAAAAATAGAACAAATTGCATGATTATTATTTTAGACACTTTTATATGTTGCTTTACACATATTTACATATTATTTTAGACACTTTGATATATTGTCTTAGATACTTCCATAGATAGGTTCTTCGCACAATCCGATGGCGAAGATAATGGAAGTGAGTAATGATTGACGTGATTTGGAGGCAACGAGATAACGATGGTGTGATCTAGTAGAACAATGGCTAATGCAATTTTGAGGTGTTGCGGCATGATGCAGATGTAATATGTGATGGTGAGATCTAGAGGTAAATGATGACCAGTGTAATATGGAGGCATTTAGCAATGTTGACGATGCAATCTGGCGGGGATGATGACATGTGATCTAAAGGTGAGTAATGACAGGACGATTTAAAGATGAGCGATGATGGCGCGATTTAGAAGTGAGCAACGACAACACGATCTAAGTCAATGATTAGTCAAGAAGCTCTGATTTGGAGATGGCAGATGACTTGAGAAGCATTGATTTGAAAGCTACAATGGTAGAGTGTGAAGAACAAATGATAGGAAGTAATAGCAGTGGGAGCTATGGTTTTTAGACAAAGATTTTTTTCCATAGGCAGTTTTATAAAATTTTGAAGTTGGTGGGTTATATATATAGGATTACGTGTGAGTTCGTGTATCTAATTAGACACACACACACACACACACAATATAATAACTACACTAATTAATATTAAATTGAGTAATTAGATCGAATCAACTTTCTCGAGTCAATTCTCCAACCTTTGTTACTCAAGTTGGATATTCTTCAGGTCTATTTTTCTTTCTAAATTTATAACCATGTTTGTTGAAAGTTTGCATTTGTATGTGCGTAGATTGCTAATCGAAGCAACAAAAGTTTCTTCTCTCTTTCTTGGTAGGGTAAGTTGCATCTTTTCTCCTAAATCAATAATCAACATTACAAATTTGTCACCAACTTCTTTTTCCTTGCATATTGGTCCTTAGGCCTGCAAAATTCATTAACTCTTTGACATAAGTGTATATATGAAACTTTTAAATTTTAATTTAAATTATTTGATAAACCATATTCTTATAATATTTTTTACACTTAATGAATCATTTAAATTATCAATTTTTGTTTTCTATAAATCAAGTTTCTATACTAACTCAGTCTTCTCATGGGAATAGAGATTAATATGTAATGCTTTATGAAGGTTCAGGAGCAATATGCAATGAAACAAGGTTGACGAGCTATTTGAAATAATAATTTTAAGTTTGGGACCACCCCATTTTGGTACATCAAGTAACAATAGTTAAACCAGAAGGCCTCAAACTTGGTTACTCGGGTCAATTTGGTCCCCAACCTCAAAATGGGTTCAGTTAACCCCTCCAATTTTGTAAATCGGATCACTTTTAGGGTTAAGTGCACGTGACTAGATGGTGTAAATAACTTTAGAGGAAAAAAAAAACTTTTAGAGTATAAAATTGACCATAAACCTTTATTACCTTGTCCTTTTTAAAGTTCCAAAAAGCAAACGTTTTTTATTATACTTATATACACCGAAGCATTTGACTGCACCAAATTGACTGCAGACCTAAAAACCTCATAGCATAATCATCGAACAAGGTTTCTGGTGGGAATTCGAGTATCCTTGCCAATGGGCAGCAGGAACATGGCTGTGATCCAAATAAGTAACTATCATTAGATAAGGAACTCCAAGCTCAAAAGGTGCTGCCATGCATACCAAATCCTAGCCTCTTATAATGATGCTTGTACAGGCCCCATCCAGAACCAGCATAGGATTTTGGGATTTATATGTCCATTATGTCTTCCCCATGTCCTTAGATAATCAAGAACAGTTCAAACAATCTTTGTTGACCAACTCAGGAACAAAACTAGGCAAATTATTCCCCTTTTTTAAGTACACTGAGATTTAAGATTCAAGCTTCTTTGAGGGAAAAAAAATGGTTACGCCATTTCTCCCTTTTAGTTTAATTTCTTCACCCTTTCATCATAATTGATTACCAGTAACAAAAAAGAAACACGGCTTCTACGTATTTTGGTTTTTCGGCACTCCACCCGTAACTTCTACATTTGTAGGCGCTAAAGCGGTAGCCTCTCCTATGGCTGTTAGAATCTGCGCCTTATCACCAAACTACTAACGTAAATTGACAATATATAGAGGTGACTAGTTATCTGATCTAGTGCCGGTCTTCTGTACTTATTTTGTTATTTTGTGATTATATATAGGGATGGTAAAATCGGACCCGACCCGATGACCTAGACCAACCCACCCGAATCCAAGCCCGACCTGACCTGATTTGACTAAAAAAGTCAACGACCTGAA
The DNA here is from genome assembly GCA_005392925.1 of Aquilaria sinensis. Taxonomy (NCBI): domain Eukaryota; kingdom Viridiplantae; phylum Streptophyta; class Magnoliopsida; order Malvales; family Thymelaeaceae; genus Aquilaria; species Aquilaria sinensis. Next base: position 175,197 of record SMDT01003026.1, on the reverse strand, counting down.
CCCGACCTGAACCCGAACCCGATTAAAGGGGAATCTGAAAAAACCTGAACCCAAATGACCCAAACCTGAAATACCTGAACCCGAAATGACCCAAGCTTGAATTGACCCGAACCTGAAATGACTCAAACCCGAGACTGACCTGACCTGAACCCGAGATGACCCGATAACTAAACCCGATAATGCGCGATTTTAACCATCACCCTAAACCTTAACTTTCCTCTTTCATTATTTTTCATATTCAGTCAGTCCTAAATATGGAGGTTTCCATGTTTAGTAACTTTCAATTTTTGAAACTTTCATATTCAGTATGTTTTATATTTAGGAATGGTGACTTCCGTTATTACTAACTTCCATTTTTTTGTACTTCCATATTTAGTAAGTCTTATATTTGGAGATGAGACTTTAATATTTAGTAGTTTCATTTCTTTTTTTAAGATATTCATGTTTAATAATTTTCATATTTTGAGAAAGGATTTCCATATTTAGTAACTTCTATTTTTTTAGGACTTCTATATATTACAAGTATCTTATTTGGGGAAAAAACATCCATATTTAGTGAATCCCAAATTTGAATTTTTCCAACAGAAGTAATTTTTATATTTAGTAAGTTTAATGATCTTAATAGGCAATTATTAAAATTACAACATTCATCCCTAAACTTTTAAGTATAGTGCAATAAGGTACCTAAATTTTAAAAAATTTTATTTTAGTCACCCATAATAATTACAACATGGATCCTAAAATTTTTGAAATCTTTGCACTTTCACCCAAAATTTTTTAAATTTTACAATTTAGTCACTGATAATGAACTTGATTTGCATTTCATTGTAATTTCAAAGAAAATTCATTGAAACATAAGCATAACAAAATTGTCGTTGTGTATGTCTGAGTGATAGCTGGGTGAAGATCTGAATAATCTGTACAATGATAGTTAAAGGGTATGGGTTTAGAAAAACAATCAAATATTATTATCAATGTTAAATTACTTAAATATGTACTAAACTATAATGAAGAAGATTTTTATGAATATTTTAATTAAATATACTAAAAAATGAAATTTAAATTTAAATTAAATCACACAAAAAATTGAATTATTTGATTTAAATTAAAAAAAATTGAATAGATTCAATCATTTTGACTTTACACCAGTAACCTACATGAATACAAAAGTTGACCCGAATTTGACCCGAAAGCTGGCCTGAAGTTACCCGAAACTAAAATTACCCTACCTGAAGTGAACCCGAACCCAAATAAACCCGGCCCAACCCAACTCGAACCCGAAATCAACTCAACCTGAAATCAACCTGAACCCGACCTGGACCCGAATTCATGCTAACCCGAGTAGACCCGAACCTGAATAACCTGACCCACCCAATTGCCATCCCTAATTATATACCTGATACGTGATAAAATGGGAAAGTTACAACTAACCCCTAAAGTTTAACTTAACATACAGTTTATCCCCTTTATTTTTAAAAACCTACATTTTTATCTCTGAATTCTTTTATACTATCTAATAATAATTTCTAAAACTGTAATTTAAACTATACGATAGTTATGTTTCAGTATATCGGCCTCTCCAATATTTTTTTTATAGTAAATAGATATTTTAAATTATTAGTTTTTTCTTTCTGTAAATACGTTTTTCTTCTTATCAATGTAAATCAATATTTTTTAAAAGTTTGTTGGCTATAAAAAAATATTAAACATCTTAAAATTATTAAAACATGGTTATTAGACAGTTTAATTAAGGGTTTTAAAAGTTATTTTTGGACACTATAAAAGAAATAGAGAGTAGACTGTAAATTTTTTAAAATAGATGACATAAAATGTAGATTAGATCAAACCACAACAAAGGCTTTATAATTTATGCTGATAAAATTGATGAGTTCCCTGTTTCTATGATGAGACTACCCCAAAGCCTCAGACATGATAGATTGTTTGAAAATCAATGGTTTGTGGCTATGAATTTTTTTCTTCTTTAAAAAAAACCACAATAAAAGTGCAGACTAAACGGTAGAGCGTGGAAATGAAGAAGCAGACAGACATGAGCCTAAACCCCATGAAAGTGCTCACTAAGGACAATAAATCCACAAATTCTCCCTGATTGTTTTTTGTGTTCGCATGCAGTATACTTTAACATATAAAAATATAAGATAAAGAAGCTAATACAAAAAATAAAAGGGGAAAAGAAGTAAATTTGCCATTAAACTATGCGAGGTAAAGTAATTGTATCACTAATTGTTTTTACTGGTAAATTTGTCATTAATTTTTTTTAAAGTTCAAATTTGTTATCAATATTTTATGTTGCGAGCAAATCTGCCACATGTTATTAAAATTGTTTAACTTAACAAACGTGAAGAAATAAGAAAAATGCAAACTTTAATTTCAAGTTTTCTCTACCTAATACTCTGGCCTATAAATTTTTGAATCTATCAATTTTATCATCTTCTTTGCTCGAGCAAACCTCTGTTCCCTTTAACACCCTCCACTCTTTCCACTATTAATATTATCTCTACTCTTTCACACATCCCGGTAATGCTCTCAACAATACTCCTTAGAACAAATCTTGATTAAATAAAGTTCGATTGATATAAGTGACCCTAAATATAAAGATGTTGCAGTTCAAGAATAAAAAATGGATGACAACGGCAGTAGAGTTTTATTCAACAACAATGAGAAAGGTGAAAAAGAAAAGGCTCAGCAATGGAAGTTGGTGTCAAATAAGGAGTTTTCACTTATTTAGTTGTTGAGAAAAGTTTGGGTAGCTGTAGGTTTAAAATCAGAAGAAAATTTTAAGGAATTAGTTTAAGAGTTGTACCATGGTATTCCTACCATTTAATAGTCAGTGGTAAAATTGACCATAACGAAAATGTTAATGACAAATTTGCCTGTAAAAAAAGTTTAGTAACAAAATTATTTTAAACTTATAGTGTAAAGGCAAATTTGCCTCTTTTATCAAAGAAAAATGGACAAATACCAAAATTTTGCACTAATTTTTTCCTTTTGCCCAAATATCCTAATAACATTGAATAAATTACATAAATGGTCCCTAACTTTCAGTTATCATTTCATTTTAGTCCATAACCTATTGAATATTCTATTTGGTCCTAAACCTATTAAAATTGTTTTATTTTTAGCCCATACCAGATGAAATTCATCAACTCAGAATAACTATCTCACAAAAAATTTTGGAATTCTAATTTGAAAATTCAGTAACTGTCTTTCAATAAATTTAAAAATTTTTAATATTTTTGACAGTAAATAAATAATTTAAATTAGTATTTTTTTGTCCTGAATTAAATAAGTTCAATTTATAGAGAGAAAATTGATTTAAATTTTTTATTAACTATAAAAAATTATTGTACAGATTAAATTTATTGTAAGACAGTTACCGGATAGTTTAAATTATAATATAAAAAGTTGTTATCTGACAAATACTTTGAGTTAACAAATTTCATCTAATAGGAACCAAAATGGAATGTTTTTAATAGATTTAAGACCAAAATGAACTATTTTTAATAGATTTAGGATCAAAACAGCAGATTCAATAGGTTAAGGACTAAAACAAAATAATAATTAAAGATTAAGGACTATTTATACAATTTACTCTAATAACATTGTTAGAGGGCAAGAGCAACTGTATCATTAATGTTCTAAATGAAAATATACCATTAATTTTTTTAACTAGGAGTAAAATTGCCACTAAGGTGCATACTAACAATAATATTTTTGTTAGATGAGAAAATATTCTTTGTTACATCAATGCCAAGTCAATGATTAGTAGAGTGAGAAGATTGACAAAACTCTTATTCAACAAACATCTGTGAGGTGAAGTGGTAAGAAACTCTTCTTCCTTTGAATATGTCTTGGGTTCAAGTTTTGTGAATGGAGAAGCAAGTTTTGGGAAAATTTCCCTCCAGTGGGGTTCAACCTAACTCAACTTTGGAATAATCAAAGTCTAATGTGGCTCCTAGATACTATCATACTAGGGACCTTGCAATAAAGAAAAAACAAAAACATAACTCTGTTCTAGTCTTTAAGGTTTTGCCTCTTAGCCTCCAACAACCATAATGTTGTAAATCTATTATTCAAGTATTGTTCCTCACCTAGTCCCATTTGGGCTCCTCTAGCAAAATGCGACCCCAACACTTAAAGACCTTGAAGGCTAGCCTTAAAATGTTGTGGCGAAGATGGCAATTGGCTTTGGTCCTTGAGGATAGTCGTTTATTCTTCCTCACCATAGTAAGCAGAAACTTATAGAATATATATTCCCAAGGTTTCATTTCTTCCCCATGTGTTTATGTGCAAACACTGTTGAATATGTTGAAAGAACACCATTTGATTAGACAAGCGCTTTAGATGTATATTATGCTTGAGCTTACTTCCTCGTGAAATGCTCGGAAGTAGATCATGTTAGGTGTTAGCTGATCATGTAGTATAAGTAGTTCCAATGCTTTTGGGTTATGGCTCCTTTTATTTTGTCTTTGTATGCATTTTGCTATTGATGTGCTTTGTTATCCTGAATTTGATAAATTCTAAACCTTTGTGGTAAGTGCTAGGGTGTGTGAGTCAAGCTTATGTTGTTTTAACGTGTACCACACCAATTTCCCATGAAACAATTTGGTTCTGGTCTTGGATAAATAGTGGGAGTCAAACCGGCTTTTAATTTGAAATGTCCAATCAATCTATCTCTGCGAGGGGTAAGATAATTCAGTGAGGTATATCCATAAATGACACAAATGGCTGCTCAAGCTATAGAGATTGCATTTGATTAATTCACCTAGCGTCTTATCCGATCGAGTTAAAATTCGGTTCATGAATACTTCATAAAGCCTATGAAAGTTTTTTGGTGCAATTACACCTGGCTAAAGCAAAATTAGTTTCTCCTACCGTAAGGGTTATTTTTCCTTATTATGAGAAGAACAAAGGCTTGAGGATAATTGTTGCAATGGGTGGTAGAAGCCGGCTATGAAGGACGTGATTCGTGTGATGGGGTTGAGAACGAGAGATGTGAGAACTCAACAATCTAGGTTTCATAGAGAAGATCAGATCCAAATTTGAAATTCCATCTTATTTAGTAGATGTTATAACTTTTAGTGGTCAGTAATATATTCTCTCCTAATTAAACTATCATGTCAGTTCTATATTAGAGTTTAAAAATAATAAAAAGAATATTAGTTTCAGATATACATCGTCTTTCTTCTTTCTTCTCCATGCCACCAGCCGAGTTTGTATACTAATCCAAGCATAACTGGTTAATTTATTGTATTTATAACACCCAACCAATCATTCTCATTTCTTTTTCCACAAAATTCTTTTATAACCATTGGCAAGAACATCATATGTTTTATCCGACATTCTACAATTGACAAATCCGGATAATTCACTTTCAGTGTTAGTGGGCCAGGTAGAGGCCAGGGGTGGAAAATGGCAGGCATTAATCTGATATGTTTTACAATAATAAGTCGAGTGATGGTGTTGAAAATTTTTATTTTATTTGTTCATTCTATTAGGATTTATATTGGATGATCTTCTATAAGATGTTGATCTAGCTTTTATTTGGCCAAATCGTCTATTATTTATTTTAACTATTTAGTCATCATTTATCTAGATTTTTTTTAAGTTATTTATGAGTTATTTATTCTAGATTTATTTTAGTTTACATGAAAAATTAATTTGTTATAATTCTCTTTTTTTTTTTCATTTAGTGTTGTAGGAATGAGTAACATTTTAAATGGCCAATTTTAAAATCTTATTGTTTCTTAATATCTTATATTATTATTTAATTTATGAAATGTCATTTGTCTCACTTTTAATTAAAATAAAATATCTTTTATTAAAAAACCAAAAACACTAAAACTATCCTCCAAGCCGTCAGGTAGCCTCTCCCTCCTGCTCTCGGAGCCGCAGACTTGTCCTTGTCCAAGCCGCAGCTTATGCGCCAATTTACATCTCTGACCTCCCCCGTCTCTCTTGACTTTGTCAACGATGATTGGTGAGCAACATTATTGACGATTGAAGCAAGCACACATGAAAAAACAGAAGGGCCAGTGCATTTGACTTGGTCAACGAACGAAAACTTGTGCTCATGTGCTTTAAATAAAAACGTAGAAACATGCCCGTGTTTTTGTTCCATTGCATTGTATATCATAAAATAGTCTTATAGTATATGTACTTATATAATGTTGAAACATACATAATATTTCATCTTGCATTTATATAGTTATTTTGTAATTTATAATGTATTATGAAATAATAATAATAATAAATTAACTTGTTATGAAATAATAATAATAATAATAATAATAATAATAATAATAAATTGACTTGTTCCCATTGCAAAAAGAAAGGACAACCCGCCATGTAAAAATATTCATAGTGCCTCATTTGGTAGGAATGTGAAGTGGAGGGTTTAAGCATAAAAAGTTAGAGCTTTGGATAGCTTTTAATGGAGTTCACTTATTTTTTGGACAGGTGGTGTTATGGCCCTTCAAGTGGGAAGCATGTTTGAAGAAGATAAAGTGTTTTAAATTAAGTTTAAACCTTAATTTAAGTTTATATAGCAAGAACAGAGAAGTTTAGCAAAGTTTACTAAGTTCCGAGAAGAAAAAAGCACTGAATGAAGTTCAAGGGTAAAATGATAATTTTACATCCTGAATAGCCGGGACAAGTCCCGAGTGTTTTAAAATGAATTTTTATAACTTAACTTTCAACCTTAACTCAAACTTGAAGAATAAACAAGAATTTAATCAAGAATGACTAAGTTACAAAGATGGGGGGCTTAATTGCATTGAACTTAAAACCTTGGTGACCTTGATGCTAAGTAAGGGCTTAAGACGGGAAAGAGAAGGGGGAGGCTGCCATAACCACGTTTTCATCCTTCCCTCACACTTTTCTCTCTCAAATGAAGCTTGGAATCAAGTGATCTTGGTGTCAAGAGGTGCAATTCATAGTATCTAAGCTTGAATAAGCTAATTTCAAGCTTTAAACCATGATTTTGAAGCTTGGGAGGGCGTTTTTCCACATCCCCTATTTTTAAGCGAGATAAGCAAAGTGTTCTTGATTGAATTCATGTTATTTAATTAGTTGAAGTTTGGGTTTTGGTTAGAGAGTGAAGTTTTAGTGATTAGTGCTTTGTTTTTGGATTGGAACTTGTGTAGAACTTTGGTGAACTTGGTTGATTGAAAGGGAGCTTGATTCTTGCGTGTTACTTGGAGTTGAGGTAAGGGAGATGTGTTTTCAAGTTCATTTAATGCCATTAGCTTGCGTCTACTTGAAGAATTCGAGTGGTTTTAGCTATGGCATTAGTTAAAAGTTTTGGTTGAATTGTGGTGGACTAGAGGATTTTGGAGGATTGGATTATTGTTACGAGACATCATAGCTTAGCTTGTGATAGTTGGTTATGTTCGATGCAACATGTTCTATGTGTGTATGAAATTTGGAGGCATTCCATGCATGTTTGATATGTGTAGGAATCGTCCAAAGTTCATAGCAGCAAAATGTGCCAAATTTTGCATTTCTGCAGATTGGCGACGCGTTGCCAATTACAAGTCGACCCCAGCGACGCATCGCCAATCCAGCAAAAGTTCATAGAACATTACCAGTTTAGATGCGTCGCCACAGACAGAAATGCCAAATTTTTCATATTTTGCTAGCTTGATCCAAGTGAGACCTAAGGGGGTTCTTAGCGTAACCTAAGGGTCTAAGGATTCCGGGGGTACTCCGAGACTTTCAAAAGTCCCGCAAAATATAAGAGTTTCCTTGAGTTTTGTAGAGTTTTAAGGTTGCTTGTGCAACAAGCAAGGAAACTATGTTGCAAATGAGCATAACTAGCTACCATTAGCTCAGGTGAAAGGTTTAGAACCCTTGTCGACCTAGCCGTGCCGTAGCCACGAGGTCGCAAGGCGAAACCTTGTTCATCTAGTCTACAACAAAGAGGTCTTGCGGCCTAGTCTACAAAGTTCCACCATAATTCCCCTGCACAACAACTAAGGGAAGGTTACATGATTGCATCAGTAAGCCACGGCTTACTAGGAGCGAGTTAGTGGCCAGAACTCGCTAGGCACAGAGTGATGCCCTGTGAGGAGGACTAGTTTGAGGAGTGGTCTCAAAGGCCTAGTTATATGTGCATATATCAGACCCGTATGCTGTGTGAGCTCGCAGCAAGTTTACATATGTTTATCATATGTACAGTCTTAGTAATTTTCTTGCAGGTACACAGAAGACCCCTTACTGAAAATGTTGAATTCTCACTCCCTAATTATGCTGTGCAGAGACTGAAGTTGTTAGGCCGGATAATCATTGAGGATTATCGCGGTATTGCTCTTTTGTGTGTACAGGTATGGCACTTGAGAATCTCTATGATTCTAGTCTACATGGGTACTTGTTGGTTAAGTAACAGTACTAACTAGTATCTTCCTTTGGCTGCAGAGCTTAGTAGCACTTGGCAAGGGCTTTTGAGACTCGCCACTGGGATGTGTATCCAAGGTGGGAGTTAAGTCGAGAAGATCTCAGTAGAGGCTTGTATTTATACAATACACCTAGCTGCCTCCATAAACTATGTTTTGAGGAGTCCTAGACTTTAGGATTGCTATTGGGTGAGGGCATTAGCCTACTTTATCTATGAATGTTCTCACGAGCTATTATGTGTAGTAAACTCACACAAATGTTGATTTTGTATACTTTGGCTATTTGTACTTAGTTTTTATGAAATTACTTGGCCAAGTTAATGTTTTATGGTTTTAATAAACCAAGTCAAAGTATAAGAGTATGCATCTTGCATATTCTAGGTTAATCAACTAGTATCATGGGATTTTAATCCGTGCACATATACAGCTAACCAATTGCAATCCACCGTGAGACCAGCTCTCACAGGCTTCCTGGGCAGGGGCCAAGGACGGCCGTGTCAGGTGGCGCACTCTCCTCCCTTCCCACGCCCTTTACAATATATATATAGATTTGCAAATTAAGAGGTTAATTGCCAAACAGAAAATTTTGAGAACAAACTAATCAAAATGTGATATCTTATGAATGTTTTCTCCATTCTATCATTTGTCTATTATAGACATATTCCTAGATGAAGTCCATTACTACTCACATGCAGGTCTGCGGGCCAAACTTTTGTATGAAATACAGGGGGCAATTGTCAGTTAGAAAAATTTTATGACTAAAAGGATAACATGATAAATTAGGTCAAATTCATGAACAGCATAAGCCTCATGACTTCTAGAATATAGCTATAATATAGGGCTAAATGCTAGTTTTGCCCCTCAAACTTTATGAAATTGTACATTTTATCACTTGAACTTTAATTCAATTTGATTCACCCCTTAAACTTTGCAATTTGGGATATTTAGCCCTCCAACCCAACTAAGTGACGCACATGATGAGCACTTCACTAGTTTTTGTCACAAAATGGATATTTTGGTTTGTTTATGACTTGAATGAAAAACATAAGAATGGGGAAGGGCTTGAATAAGAATTTAACCTTTTCTTGCATCACCACCATCAACGACCGGAAATCCACTATCCCAAACCTTCAGTTATGTATCTCTCTGACTACCCGAAGCTTTTGTCTATAGGCTTCGTCTCTATTCCTCTCGCCTCTTCCCGTGGAAAACATATTTTCCTTTTCCAGTTCTAATTTTTATCTCAATCTCTCTCCTTGCCTTTACTGGATTCAGATCACCTTGCAATCAAATTCATTACGATGCAAAGATTGGTTGAATCACCGCTCTGATTGAGCTCCATCTCCTTTGCTTCAACCACCATGGAAAATGGAAGCGTCCATTGACTTCGACATTGCTCCAAACCCACAAGCAGTGTCACCTTCGCATACCAAATAGCAACCTTTGCTAGTGAGAAATCGTCCCCCTTAGCTTTTGATTTCTAGCAGAGACTTCTGAAACTTCCCTTCAGTTTCCGTTGGCCACTGCCTCATGTTCATGAAGCTTGTAACCTGTTGCGTTAGCGCATTCTTCATCTGTAAATTCTTGTGCCTTTGTTTATCGTGATTGGCTTAAATATGGTTCTTAGTTTCAAAAAGCAAAAAAAAATTACAACTCTGTGAACCTCAAGTTTTGGTTTTCCCTATAATTCAAGACTTCAGCGTCCCTCCAAATTAGGAGGAACTGGAGGAAGGGGAAGGTCATTAATTTGAGTTTTTCCCCTGTTCCAATAATTGCAATTGAATTGATTATTTCAGCTTTTTGATACGTGCTACGATGCAAACCAAGAACAGATGGGCTTGAGTTCAGGGATTCAAGAACCGAGAATGATCAAGACTTAGCTAAGCAAGTGGAAGAGGAAGAAGTAATTGAGAGAGAGATGAAAATCTGATGTCTTTTCGATATCCTTTATGCGAGCTATATATGCCTATTTATACTTCACAGCTAACAGAGGAGAGAAGATGAAAACGAAAGAGCGGAGGTATAACGACTTTAACCGCTTCTCCCGCCTATTTGTATGTGCTAATCACGTTTACAGAGTTTATTAAGCAAACGACGTCGTCTGTAGACTGTAGGCTGTTTCGTATCATTGCCCTCTTCTTCAAACGATGCTTGTCCTCAAGCATCAAATATCAGTAAACTCGGGGAAGCGCTGACGCAAGTCGAACAAGTACTCCCACGTAGCTTCTTCTGGTCCTGAGTTGGTCCAATGCACCAAAACCTTGGTGGCTGCCTGGCGTCCTCGCTGTACCATCTTCCTTTCCAAAATTTTGAGGGGTTGCTTCGGTAGTTCCTCGTCCCACGTAGGTAGTTGAGCTTGTACTAGTTGGTCACCGATCTTCTTTTTGAGAAGGGAAACATGGAAGACATTATGTATCTTGACTCCATCTGGTAGCTGTAGTTTGTAAGCTACCACTCCCACGCATTCCAGCACTAGGAATGGGCCATAATATCTAGCCACCAGTTTGTGGCTTGAAGCATTCTTCATAGAAGTTTGTCTGTAATTGCGTAGCTTCAGATACACCCACTCTCCTGGTTGAAATTCCTTTTCTGATCTGTGTCTATCTGCCAGCGTTTTCATCCTCTGTTGTGCTTTCCTCAGTCTATCCTTTAATAGTGCGACCATCTGTTCTCAAGCTCTCAAGCTCCTATCTATAGCTTCTACCTTCGAATCACCAGAAATATATGGTAAGTGGCTTGGGCTGTCCATACATGATTTCGAAGGGGGTCATTCCTGTAGCGGAATGATAGTTAGTGTTGTACCACCGTTCAGCCAATGGAAGCCACTTGACCCATTCCTTTGGCTTGTCTCCTGTCATGCAGCGAAGGTAAGCTTCCACGCATCTATTTACAACTTCTATTTAACCATCTGTCTGTGGGTGGTAGCTAGTGGACATCTTGAGTTCAACCTTCAGTTGTCCCATGAATTCTTGCCAAAACTTACTCATAAACACTGTGTCTCTATCACTAATGATGTCTTGAGGCATGCCATGCAATTTATATATGCTTTCCATGTAAACTCTAGCCATCATAGATGCTGGATAAGGATGAGCTAAGGCTAGAAAATGGGCATACTTACTGAGTCTGTCCACTATGACGAGTATGACTTCCTTTCCTTCTGATTTCGGCAATGTATCAATGAAGTCCATTGATATGCTGCTCCAAACTTTAAGGGAAATAGGAAGAGGTTGTAAGAGGCCAGGGTATGCTGCATTGTCATACTTAAACCTTTGACATGTATCACATTGGCGTATGAAGTTTTGGATGTCCCTGCTCATGTTTTTCCAGTAGCAAAAAACGGCTATCCGTCTCCTTGTTGCCTCTACTCCTGAGTGTCCTCTACTGGAACTGTGGTGGATAGTCTTAATGATCTTATTCCTTAGAAAGTTATCCTCCCCTACCACTAACATCTCATTTTTTTTCAATCCTTGGGCATCGATGGTATATTTGGGATGTGCCTGGGGGTCCCTCAGCTTCTCTTGCCATAACTCCTGCAACTTCGCATCCATTTCAACACTTCTTCGTATTTCCTCTATCAAGGGCGTAGTGAAGGTCATCATCTATAACTGTTGGCAAGTGACTCTTGATAAGGCATCAGCAACAATGTTCTCTCTTCCCTTCTTGTATTGTATTTCATAATCATATGGTAATAGCTTGATAATGAACTTCTGCTGCAATGGAGTCATAATTCTTTGTTCCATCAAGTGTTTCAGACTCTGATGGTCGGTTCGAATGATGAATTTCCTCCCTAATAGATATGGCCGCCATTTTTCAACTGCGAAGACTAGGGCAAGGAATTCTTTCTCATAAGCCGAAAGTACCTGATGCCTATGGGACAACACCTTGCTTATAAAAGCTAGGGGACGCCCTTGCTGTTGTAGAACAACTCCAATCCCTTCTTTGCTTGCATCTGTCTCGACCTCGAACTGCTTATTAAAGTCTGGAAGTGCCAACACAGGCACTCTTGTCATAGCCTCTTTAAGTTGAAAGAAGGCTGCCTCAGCCTCATTATCCCACTTAAATCCTTCTTTCCTGAGTTGCATGGTTAATGGCTTGCTGATGACTCAATAATTTCTGATGAACCTCCTGTAGTATCCAGTTAGCCCTAAAAATCCTCTCAGCTGCTTTACGTTCTTGGGAATTGGCCACTTTTGCATGGCTTCTACTTTTTTAGGGTCGGTCGCCACCCCTTTTTGATTAATAACGTGCCCCAAATACTCTACTTGGGTAACCCCAAAGCTGCATTTACTTCTCTTCACCAGTAGCTCGTTGCTTTGTAGTAATCCTAATATAGTTTCCACATGTTCCAGGTGTGTGTTCCAGTCAGAGCTGTAAATTAAGATATCATCGAAAAACACCAATATGAACTTCCTCAAATACTGCTGAAAGATTGAGTTCATAAATGATTGAAAGGTCGATGGTGCATTGGTTAAACCAAATGGCATCACCAAAAACTCATAGTGACCTTGATGTGTTCGGAAGGCTGTTTTATGTACATCTTCCTGAAACATTCTAATTTGGTGGTATCCTGACCTCAGATCCAGTTTTGTAAAGTAAGTCACTCCATTAAGCTCGTCTAATAGCTCTTCTATCACTGGTATTAGGAATTTATCCTTGATTGTGGCTTTATTCAGCTCCCTATAATCCACGCAAAGCCTCCACGTTCCATCTTTTTTTTTAACCAATACTATCGGTGAAGAAAAAGGGCTTTGGCTTGGTTTAATAACCCCAGCTTGCAACATTTCTTTTACCAACTGTTCTATAACATCCTTTTGGATCGTGGGATACCTATAGGGTCTGATATTAATTGGTGCTGCTCCATGCACTAGGTGAATGTGGTGGTCATGTTATCTCTGGGGCGGTAGTCCAGTAGGCTCCTGAAATCGATCTTGGAATTTTCCCAAAAATTCACCCATGTCCATTTGTTGCTTTTGTGTGATCACTTCTACCTTCCAGCAGCTGATACCAAGCCCCATGAACTGTATCGCAAAAGCTTGTCCCTCCCTTTTACAAACTTTGTGGAGGAGCTTGGTTGCCTACTTTGAATCTTTCTATATTTGGATCTGAGTATCTCCTCTCAGCACCATCTTTTGTCCCTTGTATCTGAATGACATCCTTAGTTGTTCAAAGTTCCACTTAATGTCTCCCAAGCTTCGAAGCCATTGCACCCCTAAGATCATCTCACAGCCACCTAAAGGGATCAGCAATACATCAAAGTCGAACTCGACCTCTTGGATTTTCCATTTCAGGTTCTTACACCTGCCAACTATAGATATCAGTTGGCCATTTTCTATGGATACTCCCATAGGGCCAACCTCTTCGATTTCGCACCCTAGTTTCTTGGCAACAATTTCATCCAAAAAAACATGAGTGCTACCCGAGTCCACCAACATGTTTACTCGTTTGTTTCCCACATAACCCCCTATCTTCATGGTGTTGTAGTTGGGAATACCTGTAAGAGCATGTAGGGATATGCAGGGACTACCATCTTGTTGCCAAGATTCTTCAGATTCGCCGTCGTTTTCTTCAGACTCTACATCCTCAGTTTTGACTACCTCAATCCTGTTGAACCGAGGTTTCCTGCATTTATGACCTGGAACAAATTTCTCATCACACCAGTAGCATTCATTCCTCGCTCACTTGTCACTTAACTCTTTTTCTGTCAACCTTCTAGTGTTCTTGGTATGATTACTAGGGCTATTGGTTACTACTGGGGGTCTAGGCATCGGCAGTATTCCCCTCCATATATGGCTCTTTCTATAAGTTGTTAAGACAACTTCTTGTAGTTTAGCAAAATATTGGGCCTCATGTAAAGAATAGGGTCGTAGGGCTCTTACTGATGCTTCCAACTCTTTATGTAACCCACCCAAAAATTGGCCAATCAAGTGATCTTCAGGTAGAGGACTTACTTGTGTCAACAACATGTCGAACTTATTCTAATAATCTTGCACTGATCCATTTTGCTTCAGGTTCTTTAATTCTGATGAAGGATCTTTGTGGGCATCCCTAAATCTTTCAACAATGGCTGTACAGTATGACCCCCATGAAAGTCTTATTCGCCCTGGCCAATCATGCACAAACCTCTTGTGCTAGTGTAATGCCGGCCCTTCTAAATGTATTGAGGCTAACTGTACCTTCTTATCTTCTGCAACTTCATCAATGTCAAATAGCTGATTGCAGCGAAAAACCCACCCTTCCACATCAGCTCCACTGAAGTGAGGGAAGTCCACCTTGCTAATTCTGGTCATTCCGTACCCATTTCCTGGGTAGTGGCTAGTTGATCTCACGTTTGATTGAGTGGCTTCACTGGTATCTTCCTTCGAACAGATCGTGTTCTTGATCTCTTCGAACATTCTTGATAAACGGTCATCCAATTTCTGCTCCAGGTGTTGGACCTTCTCCGCCAGTTTGTCCTCCAACGCCTCCTTCAATTCTTGGAAACGGTGCCTTCCACCATAGTTTCCTCAGGTTCGATGCTCTGATACCAATTGATACGTGCTACGATGCAAACCAAGAACAGATGGGCTTGAGTTCAGGGATTCAAGAACCGAGAATGATCAAGACTTAGCTAAGCAAGTAGAAGAGGAAGAAGTAATTGAGAGAGAGATGAAAATCTGATGTCTTTTTGATATCCTTTATGTGAGCTATATATGCCTATTTATACTTCAGAGCTAACAGAGGAGAGAAGATGAAAACGAAAGAGCGGAGGTATAACGACTTTAACCGCCTCTCCTGCCTCTTTGTATGTGCTAATCACGTTTACAGAGTTTATTAAGCAAACGACGTCGCCTGTAGACTGTTTCGTATCACTTTTGCTTGTGTAATGCTTCATTTAGTTTGTAGAGACGGTCACATATCAAAGACACAGCGGAATTCTTCCTTTTTCCATTAGAACCTCCGAAATTGGTGCAATTGTCTCTGGCATTTTGCGCCTTTGCCTTCGGCTTCTGTAGATTTAGGTTTATACGAGAAAATTGGCATTTCCTTCTATTTCTTCCATTTTTCTTTTGTTTTGGACATCATATAAATAAAATCATCAGTTCTTAACGGAAAACTCACTTCTGTCGGTTGTGGGGGCAAAAGTTTGAGGCATTGGTTAGACCGAGTTAAAGTTTAAGGGGTTATATGTCTGAGTCACCAAAATTAAAGGGCAAAATGGGTTTTTGGCTTATAAAGTACCATAATTCTAGACCTCCAAACTCAAATTTACAATCATAAGTCAAATCCAGAAAATTAGTTAATCTGTCATGATTTACAACAAGAAAACCAACTGAAGAACATTAGATATGGCAAGCAGCTATCTTCCTGACATCCTTACATCTCTGCCTCTCAAGCATTCCCATGACGCGGTCCACACAGTCGTTTGCTTGTGTGGTCACCAGAAGGCCTTCTAACTTCTTACACATTTCTTGGCCAGCTGACCAGGCACTTGCGGCCAACATATTTCCTTTGCTTGCGCCTTGCAAGCCAATATTACTACATCCATGAGAAACTGTTAGTATACCCTATCTTCATATTGTAGTTTCCAGCACTTCGGATCCAATTCTGCCTGTAGAACAAATGTACAACTAATGTTTAATATCTAATCCAAAATTTAATCTTGTAACACCAAGAATTTATGTATGAGATTCTAAGGGTAAATAGATTCTTCAACCGAAGTGATCACAAAATGAGAATTTAGTTTTATGGCTGAAAAGAGTGGCTACTCGTAAGCTACATCAACTCGGTTGGAGATAGACAAACCAACCTGAGGAACCTTGTCACTCCAATGAAATGTGCATCCACGTGCTTCAAGGTGATCAAAAAGTGGCTGGGGTAACAAGCATTTAAAAGTTGCCTGAAGCTTCACTTTTGCGAGTCCTCCACAAGCCAACAGTGCAGCTACCAGCCCACCAGGTGTTAAGCCCTTCAAGTGCAAGATTGTGATGTTCTGTAGGCAGCTGATGCTTGCCAGTGATAGAAGTCCTATGTCCGTTACCGAAGTATATGACAAATTTATCTGCAGAAAGAAAACAGGACTCCTGCTTAGCTTGACATAAGTTTGGGTCTTAAACAAGCTGTGACCAGGTTTCTGTGAAAGAAGCATACCTGTCTAAGGTTTTGTGAAAAATGAGCCAGTGGCAGCATCCCAGCATCATCAATCTGGGGACACTTCTTCACATCCAATTTGGTAAGCTGCTTGCAACCCACAGCTATAGCTGCTAGACCCAGAGAAGTTATTAACGGACAGCCTCGACTTTCTAAAGTCTTTAGCTGCCTGCACTTTGACATTGACAATAAGGAGCTATCAGTGATATCTTTACAATAGGCTATATTAACCATCTCAAGGTTCAGGCAACTGCGTGCAATTGCTGAAACACCCAAATCTGTTATACCTGCAGACCTGTGAAAAGGAATGACTTTCAAATCAGTACACACTTCAGCATCCCTTTCCGCTGGTGGAAATCCGTTCAAATGTAACCATTCCTAGTGTCAGAAGTTCAGCAATACATCAGAGGACAAACCTGTATAGATCTAACTCAACAAGTTTGGAGCATCCCTGTCCAATATCCATTAATCCTTGGTCTGTTATGTTTAGACAAATTCCTAGTTTTAGGATGGAGAGATTTGAACATCTGGAAATGGACTTTAGACCTGCAAAGAGAATAAGTGAGTTCATTTAACAACATATGGTATGCCAAATCAAACTTATACACAGAATGAAGGAAAGACCTTCATCATCAATTTCGTTGTCTGTGAGGTCAAGCTCTTCAATAGAATGGCATCTCTGGCCAATCAAGACAAATGCTTCTCTTGGAACAAAGGCACAAGACTCCATCTTGAGGGAAGTGAGTGAGCTGCACGAATTTGCAATATAGGCAATTGAAACATCTGTTATCCCACGGCAACAAGTTATGTCTAGCTTCCTCAAGTCTCTGTGTTTTGTTACAACACAGCAGAGACCTTCATCAGTCACCCCTAAACATTTACTCAAGCTCAGTTCCCTCAGCGACATACACCAATTCCCGATTGCCTTCAACCCATCACTAGTAACCATGCACCCATCTAGTTTTATTGATTGCAATGCAGAAAGCTTCTTCAGAGCAGCAGCAAGGGCATCAGTAACCTGAGGCATCAAAATTGAGAATTGTAGCAATTCGTTAAAAGGTGCTTGGGCAAACCATTGAAATACTTGATACAAAAATGTGCTGATGGAAGGCTTACTGGAGAACCATGCGCTAGAATAAGTTGCTGTAAACCTTCAGTACCGCTTATCAAGGAAGACAAGCCCTTGTGATTAATGTTCTGGCAACTCGACACATCAAGGTTCTGCCAAATGGAATGAGTAAACGTGATCGAACCATTAGATTATATGATAAAGTTGTAATGTGGTGAGCAGACAAATCCATATTATTGGATCTAGAGAGCTATATATGACCATCGTGGACCTTTATTTAACATGAAAAAGAACATACCTTCAATGACTTGCATCCATGTCTGAGTGCTGCAAGGCTTTCATCATCAATACCAAAACATCCTTCAAGAACCAAATCCTCAAGATGTTGTAACTTCAAGACAGATTGCAAACACTTGTTTGTAATCTGCATAGCAACAGGTTCAAAATTAATAAAATAAATACAAATACACATCAATTCAACATAGTCTGTTATCTAGAAGGTTTAAAAAACATCCAATTCAATCATTTACTTTAAACCAGCGATCTCATATGGATTTTATTTTAACTGAAAGAGGCATCGCTTATCAATCGATCTCAACACCTGAAAAAGTAATTTAGAATTTTCCTTTCGATAATTAGAAATGAAATCATTCTAGGCAGAATTCTATTTCTCTAAAACATTATGTGAACAGAGAAAAGAGGGAGAAAATACCGGCAAGTAAGAAAGATCCAGGCTACGAATCTCCTTGCACTTCACAGCAATCAAACCAACGCCTAGATCGCTGACTCCCAAACACCACTTCAGGCTAATCAGCTTCAGCTTTCTGCAGCCAACCGCAACGCACCCGACCCCCATATCCGTGATCGACTTGCACCTGGCGAGCCACAGCTTCTCGAGATTTTTTGCCTCCGCAACGGCGGCCATGGCGGAGTCTCTAAGTTCGGTGCTGTTGGAGAGATCGATCTCGACGAGATTGCGGCAATTGAGTGCCAAGCCGAGCAAACCATTTCCGGAAAGAATGGTGCTCCGGGAGAAGTCGATGGAGCAGAGGGTGGACCTACAGGCATTGGAGATGACGGAGAGGGAAGCGGGGGCGATGCGAGAGCAGAGCGTGAGGTCCAAGTGGGCAACGTTGGGGTAGCGGGAGAGGATCGAGGGAAAGTGTTCTTGGCGGAGAGGAGTGAGAACTTTCCGGTGCTTGGACTCGGCGGCGTAGAAGGACTTGCAGACCAGTGAGAAGGATTTCCGGTCGACGGGATTCTGATGGAGACAGTCCAGGATGAGGAAGACGAGCTCCTCGGAGAGAAGGTCGAAGGGGTTGCCGGGTCCGTCAGCTGGCTTCTGCCTCTTCATCACGGTGGAGGAGAGAGGGAGCGCGCGTGAGCTTATTGGTGGGAGAGCTGTGTGGTGAGACTTGAGAAAGTTGGGAGGAGGAAGATGGTTGATTATAGTTGGGGCAGTTCAGTTAAGGAAGAAGATGGTCCTTGAAATTACATTTATATCCTCTCTGTGAGGACCAAGGAAAAGTGGCCTTGCTAGTGCAGTCTGATTAAAGAACGCAATTGCCCCTACGGCGATGCGCTGGAGAAATGTGTGTGGAGGGTGTGACAGTCTTTTCAGTTGGCGATAGGCTCCGTACGGGGAAAGGACGGGTGAGGACAGGGGGAGTTGACGGGGGCAGTTTGGGGAAGTGAGTGATGATGGCCCATTTGGTGGAGAAGTTATTCCAGGGAGGAGAGGAGAGGACAGATGCCCAGTGCGGACGCGTACGATTTGACGCAATTCGATTTTAAAGTTCCACACAGGCACAAGACCCAAAAAACGAACAAAAAATTATTTTATGAAAATAAAAAGAATTTTTTTTTTTTATTTTCTCGTTCGAATCTGTGTGATCCTCGTTAAATCAGGGTCCGCGTGGCTTCTAGAAAGTAGAAATTCTTATGAGTTTCAGTTTGACCGCTGAAGTCCCTAACTTTTGTTTTCGCCCGTGAAGCTCTCAATTTTTTTTGTTATTTGTGGCAATCAAGCCCCTACACTTGAAACCAATAACAAAAAAAATAAAAAAAAAAACAATTGAAACATAGAAAAGTATTTCATTCAATTTTCATGAATCAGCATGCAAAGTTAAATAAACAAATATATACTTCAGAATAATACAAAATTTATTTTAACTAGTGTACTAATTTTCAATGTTGACACTCAAAATACATAATTTTAGTCTTCAGAATGAAGACCAATTACATATTTTTTTTTCCTTTTAATATTCAAAGTCATCGGTATATCTCTAAGGTGCAGTCACTTCGTTTATTGTTAATTTATTGTGTTATGGAATTGGCTCAATTAAGAGGGTTTTGGGTAGGTGCCAATACTATTATAAGACCAGACCTTCAATGGTTGGAACGAAATATATGGAGTTTAAAGGGTTAATAAGTGAAAATTGAGAAGTTTGAGGACGAGGGACTTGATTCTTGAAATGAAAAAGTTGGGGACAGAACAGAAAAAGGAAAAAGAGAGAGAGAGAAAAATTAAAAAAAAAAAAAGTGGCGTGGGGTGGGGAAGAAGATATTCCGAAGAAGACGTGGCCGTACTTATACTTCTCCTTAGGAAGTACCAGCCTTACTCAGATAAGAACGGTTCAGATGACATACAAAAAACACTTGTTGGAGTTTTGATTTGACAGAAACCGCTCCACATTTTGGTCTTGGTCGGGAAGGCTTCTTCTTGGACAGGCTCCAACCTTTCTAACCTTTTCCCCGTCATTTCCTCAATTCGGTTCGGCAGCACCTCAAGTCACCTCCCCTGCCTCCAACGAAGTAAATGCCGCGCATTTGCAACCACAACAACAAAATGAGTCATCAGTTTTTCGCGGCTTAATCTTCATTATTAATAAATTATTAAAAATTTTCATGTTGATTTTAAGAAGTTTTTCCAAACAGATTTTTAATTTGTAGTCTTGCGCTGTACTGTATAGTATTCTTGTTAAATATTCTCAAATTTTTTTTACAAATGGTAGTTTTTTAAGAGTTATTATTTTCCAGAAAATGTTTAAAAATTTTTTAGTGATGTGCACATTACTATGAAAAACTGTATTTAAAAAAGGCACCAGAATTGTATTTGAAGAATTGGTATCTGGAATCGTATCATATTCAAGCACCCGTACCAACTTAAATAAAATAGGATGTTAGGTTAGGAGCCATTTGATTGACTTATTTTTAAAAAAATAAATAAATAAACACAATTGTGTGTGTGTGTGTGTATATATATATATATATATTAAGATTTTTTACTTTTTTTCGGACTAACTAGCTAGGCCCCATTTCAAAGTAGTTTTTGTAATAAATATTTGAATTTTGTATAATTTATTCATGGACTAAGATGAAAACATTGAAATTAAAAACTAAAGGTTACCATTAGATAACTTCTTTAAAATTCTAATGCTAATTATTGTTAGTAATATGAAACTACCAATATTCGATTGAGATGAAAACATTGAAATTAAAAACTAAAAGTTGTGATTAGATAACTTCTTCAAAATTCTAATGCTAGTCGTTGAATTTTGTATAATTTATTCATCAGTTAAAATGAAAACATTGAAATTAAAAACCAAAAGTTACCATTAGATAACTTTTTTAAAATTCTAATGCCAATCGTTATTAGTAATACAAAACTACCAATATTCGATAAAAAAGCACCTTTTACGAAAAATCAAACGCTTCCCAAACAATAAACATCTTTTTTTTTTCCTATAAGTGATTTAATATTTTTGTCCTTTTGAGAATAACTGGTTTTTATTTTTAAAGTGTTTTATTATTTATTATAAGTTTCTGCAAGTTTACTCATCCAAAGCGTGAAATAAAAATTAACACACCTTTCAAATATATAAAATTCCTTAAATTTTAAGAAAATAATAAATATATCGATTTTTCTAAACCAACAAGAAACGTAAGTTGAAATAGGGTGAAAAATTGGAAGGTTCGAGCAAATCATAATCCATTACTACCAATTTTACACTTTTCTTGTCATCTATTTTTTTATTAGGGTTTTTTTTATAATTATCCCCTAAACTTATGGTGATATTACACTTGCTTCTCTATAGTTTAAAAACCTACATTTATCCCTACTTTTTTAACGCTGTCAGCTAGTAGTTTGTCAAAATTACAGCAAACCTCCTTAAATTTAGTTTGATTTATAATTTCACCCATAGTTTGTTCCATTCTCTATGATTCCACTTGAAACTTTCCTCTTTCAATTGCAATCAGATCTATCATTTTCATGCCAATCAATTGACTCTGATCGCAAGCCAACCAAGCACCATGCTTGAATCTCTCTCCCTATGAGGCCGTAGCCAGCTAAACCACCACTGCCTCAACCTCAAGTGAAGCATCATGGTTTTTCTCTCATTGCACAAAACCCTTTGTGCTGCACTTTGGCTCGCTGCATTCATCACAATCTTCCCTCTTGCAATGTAAGTACCTTTGCTTCTGGTTCCTTGATCTTCACTTAGAATAAGATGGGCTTCATGGAAATTGCTCAGATTATTCAATGAAACAACCAAATTCCAAGGCCTCCATGGAAATCGCTCAAATTGATCAACAAGATCCAAGGAAATCTGGCCAGCCAAGGCAGGGGGAGTGAATCGGTCTAATTCCAAGTAGAAGTAGGCAACGGCTAACTCGACTTGGGACCGGCCCAACCTAGGCCTAAGTCAACAAGGCCCGGGCACAGCCCCACTATAGGCAAGCTTGTGTTAGGCCTTTCCTGGGTCTAGGCCAAGCCAAAATGGTCCTAGGCTTGAGCCAATTTTTTTTTTTTTTAAAAAAATAGTTTTTTCAAAAAAATAAAAAAAGGTAAAGTTGGTAAAAATTAACACATTGCGCAGAATACTAAGCCACATTTAGCATATCCTTAAGACCAATTACTCAATTCTTAATAGTTTTATTCCCATTATTGTTTTCCATCTAGATTTATTAGGTCTTTCCTACTTCTTAGTATGGTTAGAAAAAGGCTTTGTTACTTTTTATCTAGCTGTTACTAGTCGTTGAAGTGGATAAAATAATAACTTGAGGTCACAAAATAAGCCAGAGCTATTGGAGGACCGTAAGGTGTAATTTTCCCACTTTTTGTAAAATTTTAAATATATTATTAAGGCAAACTCAGCCGTGCCCACCATGCCTAGGCGAGGCTTGGGCCATGTTGAGCCTATGTAACACTTCCTCTTCCCCCAGGCCTATAACCAACCAACCTTCACCCGTGCTCTCCTCTGGCTGGGTTAGGTTTGCCCTTAAGCTAAGCCCGGGTTAGGCTGGGTCGGCATTGCCCACTGCCTACCTCTAATTCCAAGGATTAGGTCCAACTCCCATAGACACCCTAACTATTCCAAAACAACATCAATCTGGATTTGGATGGTAATCGGGAGAGGCCGACGAACTAGAATTAGGGTTAGGTCCAACTCCCATGGGCAAACGTTTCAAACGTGAAGGGTTAGGTCTGAATCCCATGTACAATTCTTTCAGACTCGAAGGCCCTCCTAAAAACCCCCCATGGACAATTGATCTTTGACACTAAGTTCCTCCTCAAAACCTCAACCCCAATCCCAATCCTAGTTCAAATTTTGAATTGATCTCAAAGGCCAAAAGTTGGGCTCAACCCGATTCGAGGATCAACCACCTAACACAAACCATATCTACCAAAAAGCAAGCCAGATTGAACTTGCTGCAGATGCAAGAAAGGGTTCTCGAAACATGTCGCTCTTTCCATTGTTCTTCTCTGTTGAAGCAGCCATAACAGCTAATGTCGGCGAGATTGGGCTAAACAAAGAGTGACGTGGGTGAAGAGGGAGATGAACAAGCAATGAGCAACTGACCAAACGAGCTAAAGGCGAACTCGTCATGTTTGTGATCAGGAATGACACTGACGTTAGTGATCCTGTCACCAAATCTTTAAGATCTAGGTGCGAAAGGGATAACAATGGTGGCTACGGTTCTTGAGGTGGTGGCGGGTATGTGTCAACTAGGGAGGCATCATTTGCATATGGCGTATTGGAGTCACCGGCGGAGAAGGTGGTGTTGCCTTTAACTTTACCATCGTCAGATTAAAAGGAAATTATAGGGGAGTGAGAGTGGTGGAAGATACAAGAATGAAAGGGTTTAGAATTATTGATTGAAAAATTTTGGGTGTAATTGTAAATTAGATAAAATTTAAAGAGGTTAGCTATCATTTAAGTTAACTGTTGACTAAAGCCGTTGAAAAAGTATGGGATAAGTGTAGGTTTTCAAACATCAAGGAGGCAAGTGTAATATCACCCTAAGTTCTGGAGAAATTATAAAAAAACCTTTTTATTATTACGTAACATGTTTATAGGCAATATTATCAAAATATCAATTCAGATCTTAAAATTTTAGAATTTTATAACGATTTGAAATAGGATAAAAAATAATTAATTAAATTATATAATCACAATTACGAATTTGAATCATTTTTACTGTTACGATTCATAAAAAAACAAAACATAATTTCATGTGGAATACAAATTTGGACAACTTTATTTTGTAAGTATGTGTAACATTTTAAGAAAATTAACTGGCATTTCTTGGTTATTGTGTGTGGTGCAAGATTTGTAATCCAATCTCTTGTCGTCTTTTATTATTTGATCCTGGATCCTTGGCCGACCCTATAATCCTAAACCCAAATTATGTGAACAAACCATAAAATCCTGTGAGCTGACCCATCATATGGCAAGAAAAGTCGAAACTGCCCATCCCACAAGATAAATCTTATTTGAAAAGCGTGCCCATAAATGATATGTTTCTCACAAATACAATGAAACGTGTCGTGTCGTGGAGTGGGGTTGGCGTGGGTCGGGAGAATGGCATCTGGGGAAATAAACAAGCAACGGTAGAGAAAGTATAATTCAGTTGGCCCTATCTCTAAGTAACTCCCGCACTTATTAGGCAAATGTGTTGTGGTCCTTGTGGATCAGATATTATTCTTCCAGCTCCTCCCAACCTCAACTTCCTCCCCCTGGGGGAGGCGCTCCTGCCAGCCATGCCTATTTTCCACAGTTGTTCTTCCCACCCCCCCTCACACTTGCAAATTCCTTACCATCCATCTACATGTGATGTGCTTCCGGATCGGATCCTTTCACTTTTTTTTTTTGTTTGTTTATTTCCACAGCATACGACAGCCGGTTTCCGGTTATGTCCCAGGTAAAATTATTAATTGTCACACACCGTGCACATAACAATATAGAATATATTTTTGCGTAACACTCTTGGCGTGAAATATAAAATAAACGGTAAAATGGTGCAAGTATGTGATTGATGTTTCTATCTCGGGACAAATCACGTTATTATTTTTTTTACAAATAAATATCTAAATAATCTTTTGGATATAGGCAGATATGCCATTTATGATTTTAAAATAAGACAAATTGCTCATTCCAACGGTTGGTAAATAGAATATTCTCCACTTGGCTAAAATATTTTGTTTCTTTTTCCCTAGAAAAGTTATAAACAAGCCACTAAATTTATTTAAATAACATAAATATATCTCTATAATTTTCCATCTGCTTCAACCACTCTCCCATGTTTCATTGTAGCAAGACTCTGCATTGTATCAGCCCCATAGCTGAAGCAACCAAAAGCTCGCGCTCTTATCTTTTCCAACATGTTCAGCGACATCACCATGTGGTGGCTTTCCTCTCTTGCACCACCCGTTTCCATTCTTGGTTTCTCCATCCCCTACCTTTTCAGTAGATTTTCTAGTTCCATTGTGTTAGCTAAGGTTATTAAAGATGAGTATTTACCTAGAGTTCTTTTAATTTTTCAACAATCACAAATTTGTACAAAGTCATAAAATTGTAAGGTTCAAAAAAAAATATTTTACAAAATGATGAAAAAAAATATAATGATCTCAATTATCTTAAAAAGTTCATATTATATAATATGTTCACTTACTAATATTCTAATATCATAAAAAATGTCATGTCACAAACATATAATACAAGAAAAATAAGATTTAAAATCCACAATTCATACTAAAAAGTTAAAAATATCTCAATTATCTAATGAAACACATGGAATATGACCAATAGCAATATTAATATTATCATCTTCAAAGTTCATATATTTATCTTATTCTTTTGTCATTTTATTATTTGAGAGACCTAACTCATTTATGCAAACACATGTACCATTATTGGCATTTTCTTCATCTATACCAACATATATATAAATTTGATAACTAATTTATCAAAATTATAGTGAATGAGAGTAATCAAATGATACAAAAAGTTTGAGGGAAAAAAAAAAAGAGATGAATTGTGTTTTATTTTTTGGTTATCTTGAATTTTCTTTTACTTTAACTCTAAATGGATTAGTTTTGATTTGATGAAGATTGGGTTGAGCATTAATGGATTTATATATTTTCAGTTTGTAATCATTGTTTGTAATTTCAGCATATTTGACTTAATAATGTTAAAACTTACGTAAAGTCATAATAAGTTTTTATGACTAAAATTGAGAGTCCGTTAGTTTTTACTTACATATAATTTTCTACTAAAACTTGAGATTGCTTTGCAATCTCTTCGTCTTTATGTCCCATAAGAACAACTGCTCTCGCCGACAGTTTCTACGTCAATGTCACCACCCACTGCTTCCTCTGGTATTGCAACAATAATCTCAACCCTTCAATCTACATCGGCGCAACAGAAAGTAAAGTAAAATTTTGTGAGAAGAATAATTTTGTCCTACGTTGACCCAAGAGAAAACAAAATAAAAAAATTGTAGGAGAATAATTTGCAGTGCCAGAAAAGATAGGAACTTGAAAATGACTCGGACTTGTGCTCTGATAAATTAGCCAGTGTCTTACTTTTCCTTGTCTTGAAAATTTGCATTATCGATGCGCAATTAGTATTTCCAAAAGTGTGTATAATGAAGTTGTTATCAAAGAAGAGGGTTTCGCTCTTCATGTGTATAACAATGCAAAGTGATTGTTCCTTAACACAGTTGTGCTTGTCTCACCATAACCAAAAAGAATACGTGAGCAGAACAAATGTGAAAAACCACAACTTGAACAAGAAGATGAAGCAAATGAAAGTGAGAGCCATTAAGTCGATACTGTGCAAGTGGTGGCCATTGCGTCATTTGGATCAAACCCTTTCGAGAAGTCAAACTTGAACAAATATCCCGGGTGTTGCTTTGAGGATTATTTAGTCCAAAATACGGTTTATTGGTTTTCTTTTTGGGGTTAGATCAAAATTGAACAAGCACAAAAGATAATGACATTTTGCCCTTACTCTTACCTAAAATAAATTAACAAATATTCTGTGAGGTGAGACTTATAGTGCACTATATATTTGTACATAGTGCATTAATTCCAAAAAAAATTTTGTTTTGCCTAAAATGAACGGAAAATTATTATTTTTCAAATAATGCATTCTAAAATGAGAAAGGAACATTTTTTTTTTAAGTTTTCCTTTTAGAAAGAGTAGCAAGAATCATTGAGTCTAAATATAGCTTTAACCCCGACCCCACCCAAGTAAAGGTAAAATGCAAAATAAACCCAAAAAAAAAAAAGCAAGGTTCCATCACTCAAATCACTCAGCTCTGCACATGGTGAAAGGTAAAGCTTCCCCAATTGAAACTAAAAGCCTGTCCGGTTATTGAGAATTCCAACTGTTTTGCTCCGGAAAATCATTTCCCTTTGTACTTGAAAAACTTTCTTAACTCTGGTTGAGGCAGGTTTGAGGACAGGTATAGTTTCATTCAGAAGTGTAAATTGTGACACCTTGTCCTTAAAATTCAGATGAATTATCTGCTTGACAATTGTGGTCAAACAACTTCTAGTTCTCAGTCAGATTATCTTTTTCATTAAGAAAAGTGTCCTTTTCTAGCGCCTGATAAGGTTATATCTAGTGTATGCATTGAGTTGGTTTGGAATCAATTTGAATGCAATTCAATTAATTTTCAGTTTCTACAAAATGAAATGGAACAATCTGAAGCATGTTCAACTAGGATTAATAGGTTGGTGTTTTTATGTTATTGCTGAAGTGGCACGTTTGGCTTTCTGGGTTCATAATTTTTAATCTGGAATTGACCCAGGGATGAATGAAATTACCCATGTGCATAAGAGAAAATAGCTGCCTAATTCTCATTATAAAATTGCCCATCTTTAATGACAATTATCTTAGGGAAATGCTTGACAGAAACGGGCCACAAGAGAAAATACATTAACTAAAACCTAATAAGCTGAAACAATATGGCCCTAAATTGTGTATTAAAACTCGTGCAAACATTCAAAATTTTACATTTTATACCAAAACTAAACAATGATCAACAACATGAAGTTCAAAAGTAAGAAAGGACCTATCCTTTTCAACAAGGGGCTAATAGAGACAATGATAAAATACTTGGTATTAGTTGGTTTATTTGGTTTATCCAGTTTCAAATTTAAGAAATAATAATTGAACATAAAATTTAATTTTAGTCCGAATTGGATCAAATAACAAATAACCTAACAATTTTATCCAAATGTAATTTACTAATTTATTTGATTTTTGTCATCTTGATTCGGATAATGCTGACCATTTCTAGTTATAATTTTAATTCGCTGAAAAGAGGGTCAACTCATGGGACCAACCAAGATCAACGAGAAATAAAAAAAAAAAAAAAGAGTTAAAAACAAAATAAAAAATGATGTTATGTGAGCTCGTTTGTTTGTTTTTATTGTTTTTTTTTTTTTTTGAGATTTTGATTCAGGGAACAAGAATTTGGGAATTCATTTGACTTCCGTTCAATTTCACCAGATTAGTTGTGAAACAATTTGTATAAGGTAGGAAGGATGTGGTGCTACGGATGGTCATAGAATGGGTCGATCTACTTCATGGAGCGATCTACCATTGCTCCATTCCTTTATGAATCAATCCACGACCCGCCCTACATAACTTGTGAATATCCATTGATATCCAATGTATGACATTTTGGTAGACATTTCATTAAGGAATTTCTTTTTGAAGCTATTTTAAATATTAATTTTTATAGTAACAAAGGGATTCACAAAATGTGATTTTCAATATATAATTTTTTTTAATTTTTATTTTTCTTCCCCTGTAAAAAATATTAACTTTTATCAATTTATAAAATAATTATTTTGTAAAAACATTAACAAAGAATTTAATGTCAACAAACATATCCAGATTAATAAATACAAATACCAAAACTGAGACTAGTAATGATTCACAAATTTTAAGACATTTAAGCATGCAAATGAACCACTAGAAATGTAAAACAAAAACTCATTTTCTTGGCTTTAGTTGAGTAATCCAAAGCTACAGGCAAAAATAGGCCAAACCAATTGGAGAGAACTAAGCAAATAAAAATTTCTTTTGTAATATTCTGGTGGTCCTATTCTTGAGAATTGATAATTGTATAATACTCATAGATGTGAACGACCAGGGTAAGGGGCATCTTGATGATTAAAATGGCTTAGATTATAAGGAAATTAAGAAAGATTGGAAATTTTCATGTAATACTGCGGTTTAAGAAATTCCAGCAGTAAATCAAGATATTTTAGTTGGTTATATGCTAAAATGTGACTGGAACCTAGGCCTATAATATATTATTAGAAAGGTTTATGAATGTTGGAGATTTTATTTCAATAAAAAATAATAATACTTATTAATAATAAATATTTTTAAGACGCTAGCTGTTTGTCTCATTATTGCTTTTTAACTCTCATTTACTTACCTTTTAAAGCATATAAATGTAGAAATTAAAAATCTAAATGGCTAAGAGTTTAATGGTGTGATTATGACTTTTAAACATGACTGATATATATACTTGTTTTATCTTTATTTCACATACACATTCTTGGCCTCTCCATCTCTCCAGTTTTTTAGATTGTTGCATAAAATTTATTTTTTCCATATATCTCCAAATTATATTAGGTAAAGAAATGTATGGGTGGAGCTTTATCTTCACGACAATGCATGTGTATGTGGATTTACAAAAAGATAGTTGGGATATTTTATCCTAACGGCGGCATGACCGAGGCCATTGCACCGGTATGATACAAAATGCCTAAAAGAAAGTAAGTAGACCCACAACCCATCCTAATTACTCTTGTATATAGGTGATATTTTTCCTATTTCCTATCTATTTCACTATCTAATATCTACTAATTTTGGGTTACAAAATTTTCTATTTTTGTGTCATCGGTGAGATCAAATTTTGTTTAATTTTTATATTTATTATTTGTGAATTTCTAATATTTCTATGGTGCATGAACAACAATTTTTGAACATTTCACCTTATGTTTTTATCTTATTTTTAAGAAAGCATACTGATGTTTATTTGGTGGTGAGACCAAAATTATGTGCCTTAAAAAATGATTGGGTAAGTTTTGGATTAGCTTGGATTTTCTAGTAGCATGAGTTTTAAAATTTTCTTTTGGTGTAAATTGGACTTTACGATTTTGAGTTTAGCAAGATACGTTTTTGAATTAAAATAACAACAACTACTTCAGCCAAACAGCTAGCTAAAGAAAGTTTATGTGAAACGAATTTTGGTAATTCAAAATCTCTAGGAATTTGATTTTTGGGTTTGGCTCACCAAAAGTGTTACATAAATTGAGAAGAATCCGAAAATTTAAAATTTATCAACTTGTTTTTTTTTTTTAAAAAGGGCTATTGGATTATTGTACATTTGAATGCTAGGAGTTGTTGAAAATTTTATATATGTTATGTTTGAGAAAAAAAATTGTTTGCTGCCCCGTTTTAAGATTTTGTCTGGGTGATGGAGAATTTGTGCCATGTGCTCTTTAAGGTTAACCACCAACATTTTTATAGCCTTTGGGCCGGTGGAGGAAAGGAAACGTTTTCTTTTTTTAACACCATGTATTATTAGTTTTCATTCAAGATTGAAAAAAAAAAAAAGAGATCAATTTTGCTTTTGGCACAAGAAAATTGAAAAAAAAAATGGCACACTCGGTAGATGGAAAAGTTTCTCAAAATTTTTTTTGGGGGTTAATATATTTTGAAAAAAATTGTGATTGGTGAATTTATGAAGTTGGAATTCCAATTTTGTAATTTTTGGGGAAAAAAAATATGGGAAAAGCATTTTTCATGCCACCAATGACTTTTGAAAAGGAGAAACTTTTTTTTTTTAAGGGTGGAAAAGATAAAGTAATAAAGAGGGG
This sequence comes from Aquilaria sinensis, assembly GCA_005392925.1. Taxonomy (NCBI): domain Eukaryota; kingdom Viridiplantae; phylum Streptophyta; class Magnoliopsida; order Malvales; family Thymelaeaceae; genus Aquilaria; species Aquilaria sinensis. Next base: position 144,395 of record SMDT01003026.1, on the reverse strand, counting down.
AGGTTTTATTGGTGAAAATACTTGAAAAAAGATTTATTGGGAAATTTCTTAGAAAAGTTTTTGAACTCTCCTCATTTTTGTATTTTGGTGCCTTCGGTAGTTGGGAAAATCTCCATTCTAGAAAGAATAATTTGTTGCTTTGCACTTCGAAAACAAAAAAAAAACTCCTTGTTAGAGACAAAAACTTGTTGCTTTGAATTTTCATTGTGGGAACACAAAAATTTGTTGCCTCGGATTTCGATTGTGAGAATCAAAATTTGTTACATCGGAAGCAAATTGTAAGAACTTAAGAACTTAAAAATTTGGCGCCTAAAAAAAAATTTTGTGGGAAAAGGTCGTTTAAAGATTTAGACAACAATATGAGTCTAAATCAAGGCACCAATTTGGCAGTCACAAAATAATGTGGCGATCACTATTGTATGATATTGTGGCATACATTGAATTAATTGCATAGCCTTTTCACGAGGTACAAAGACCTAAAAGAGTTGTATTGTATGACATACTCATGTCCTAAGTAAATGTAAAAATAAGATAGACCCCGATTTATGCTCAATTGAGAAATGCACACGATGTGAAAGAAAAATACAAAGAAAAAAAGATCAATCCCCTAGTTATGCTTTTTGAGAAATGCAAACCGACCCAAACAAACATGCAAAATAAGATAAACCCCAATTCACATATGTGCATACTCATTGAAGCATATACAAGTATCCTATAAAATGAGAAATCATGAAAGTGTGCATTATCATTGAAACATATCAAAATACCCATGAGATGTGAATCACAAATTTAAATATATGATAAATGTATTGGCCACATGATGTATGCTAGTCGAAAATAAAACTATGGGAAATAAAATTTAAGCTCAATGCATATCACCACCTACAATCATTGACATCATTGCTAGCAACTTGTGGCATATGGTCAATACACCCTAACCTTTGTCACTTATTTCTTGTAAAATCTTCGATCGAAGTCAAAGGTTAAAAAGGTTACATTGAGGAAGATGAGTTTGAGCCTAAATTGAATGAAGCTTCTTATGAGGATACCCAACCCAAAAATCAGCGATCCTGAGGCTTAGGTTTGAAATGGAAAAAATGAATCATAGTGAAGCCGTTGAGAGATGTATCATCTTAGAGATTTATTTCTCGCCTCATCCCTATGGTGTAGACGCATCTATCCTGTAATAATTGAGGGTTGATCATTTGCTCTTAATGAGAATCTGTAGCTCTTTATTAAGTGGGGTGTCAAAATTACAGGAGCACCTTTAACGAATTTTCACCTATATTAGTGTTGGAGTGAGGCCGCTCCTTGGACTATTCTTAAAATCGCTCATGAAAAAATTAGGATATGCACATGGCCATTAATAATGTAAGCTTATAAGCTCAATGGACACTTAGTTTATTATGTGTGTTAGGTAAACTTATACCCATAAATAATCATAGTTCAAGGTCGTACCATTATTGGTTGTAGAACAAGGGAGCCGACTCACTAGATAAAGGTTCAAAGTATCATCACCTTTATTACGCATAATAAACTATTTTTACCTATCTATATATCATTTTGGTTTTTATTGAAATAGAAAGGAAATTGTTGGAGATTTTATTTCAATGAAAAATAATAGTACTTATTAATAATAAATATTTTTAAGACACTAGCCGTTTGTCACATTAGTACCTTTTAACTCTCATTTACTTACCTTTTAAAGCATAAAAATGTAGAAATTAAGAGTCCAAACGGCTAGAAGTTTAATGGTGTGATTATGGCTCTTAAACATGGCTATATGTATATGCTTGTTTTATCTTCATTTCACATACACATTCTTGGCCTCTTCATCTTTCAAAATTTTTAGATTGTTTCATAAATTTTATTTTCCCCATATATCTCCAAATTATATTGAGTAAAGAAATGTATGAGTAGACCTCTACTTTACAACAGTGCACGTGTATGTGAAGTTATAACAAAATAGTTGGGCTATTTTATCCTGAGAATGGTGTGACCGAAGCCACTACACCTGTATGGCACGAAACGTCCAAAAGAGAATTAGTAGACCCGTGACTCATCACAATTACTCTTAATATATAGGTGATATTTTTTCTATTTCTTACTTATTTCTCTTTCTAATATCTACTAATTTTGTGTTATAAAACTGTATATTTTTGTGTTATCGGTGATATCAAATTTTATTTAATTTTTATATTTTATTATTTATGAATTTCTAATATTTTTATGGTGCAGGAACAACAATGAGTCTACTTTAACATAAAAGAAATTAAATTTAATTTGGAGGCATGAGTAAGGAGTTTATGTTGATTCTTGCAATACATTGCCAAAATGGCAATCTTTGAATGAGTCTAAAATTTGAGGAATAAACTGTGTCAATTGGCTAAATAAAAAATTGTGAATAAAATATAAATTATAGCTTGAGAAGTCTAGTTTTATAGGAATTTTATGGATTATGATTTGAAGTTTTCTACAAAAAGTTATGGTCATTCTCGAGAAAGTGTGCAACTTTGTCAGTTTTATTAGTGACTAGTTTAAGATGAATATTATGGTATTCAAATTGAACCAAGGCCTTTGGAGATTAAACTATGCTCTAATAATAGTTCTTCTTCTTTTGATTAAGTTCTTGAACTTGACTGATTATTGGATTGATTCTAGGATCAGAACAAGGTAAATGATATCCTATATACCTTGCATGTTTTTTACTTACACTTTACTTGAGTTAAATATGATTTGGTTATTGGAATTTCATAAAATGATTGCTATAATGTGATGATTTCTTCTTAATTTCTTGTTTTGTGAATGGTTTATATTTTTCTTACTCAAAGATCGATCATAAGATGGTTTATAAAGTTGTTAATAACTTTTATAGTCAAATTGTTAAATAGAATAAGGACATGATAACTCCAAAAAGACTGGCCAACATAGACACAAACATAGGCTTGCCATAAGTAATTAATCTTCTTTGTAACCAATAATGGCAAAGACTCAAAATCAAGTCAATAAAAAACGTGTATCAGTAGATCGATTGTGAAACCAACAAATAAGCAAATGAACATGCAAACACGAATGAAAGTGAATAATGATTCAAGTGAAACACAAGTGACACCCTAAACTGGTGCTCTATGGAACTCCTTAAACCCACCCTACTTTCTAAAATATCATAAGTGAATCATGACCCGCTCCACTCAAAAAATAATGGATCACTAAAAAAATTTGCTCCACTAGAGCAGGTTAGACCAGAGTTCGGCTAAAGTTGATCTCCATGCCCATCCCTACATGGTGCCACTTTTTTTCTAAAATTTCTACCAAGTTGGAGACTTTAGCTTTGTAAGACTCTACAGTTGGCAACTCCCGGCCAAGTAACATATTATAACATGGTTCATATCTTAATTAACAAAAAGAACAAAGGTGATCGATGACCGAAGAGAAATAACACTCTTTTCACTTCTCAAAGATGGCTTCCATGAATAAATGACTATACCATTACTTTACATTTGATTACCTGGCTAGAGCTTAAATTTACATAGGAGTTTTGTCCAAGTGAAATAATTGTCTCTACATTTTGTATAGCTGCAAAGTGTAAAGAGTCACAACCATCGTTACAGTCTAAATAGGAATCAAATTCAGTATCCAAAATTCTTGCAAGGTAGTTGAACTAAATTAGAATAAGTACCCATCACAACTACCCTAAAAGTAAAAGCTGACTTGTTACAAACTAATAGTTCCCTCATCACAACACCTGTAAACTCAAACCTAGGTGGGCCATAAAGTAAATACGACCAAAGCTCTTGCATATGCACATTGATTTAGTTTTCTTTATACTACAGGAGAGAATTGTCACATGGCAGTCTCTGTCATTTACACAACAGAAAAAAATTTTGCTTGTAAGATGCAAGCAATTACTAGCCTAAAATCTGTAAAATAAATCATAAGCACAATCAACCTTAGAATTTGAAACCACAATCCCCATGACACAACCCCATCCGATCCAATGTAGATTGAAGTGAGTTCTGAACACCCCCCATAACACCATGATTGGATTTTGGAAAATCATCCTAACCAGGATTTGGAAACCAAAAAACAAAGAAAAAATAAATAAAAGGAATCAGGATAAGCACTTGTATTTTCTATCTATTGTATCAACATATACTTCCACATTGTAAGAGAAATCAATAACTGTACTTGTCTACCTGCATTTGTTGGATAACGGCCAAGTCAAACATCTGCAAACCAAGCCAAGATGCAGCTATTCCACCCATCAGCATATATGTAGATAAATACTTGTGTTCACCCATATCAACTCAACACATACCAACAGGCAAAACCACTGCATCAATGAAGTTGTCATGGAAAAATAGCAGGTGATCAATCTACAGTTGATGTTATTTGTCTTTAAAATATTTAGTTCAAGGTAATGGTCTCTTAGCTTATAACAAGTAAAAACAACTACTGATTGATTGACTTGAGACCATGGTTCATTTTTTAGTATTAAAATACAAGGCTGTAGCATGTGATATAAAACCGTTTATCTTATTCCAACAATAGTACTTATGCCACATGTTATTCCAATAATATAAGCGAGTGTGTCTTCCTATTCTAAGGTGGCTGTCATCAAAATGCCAAAGCTGGAAAGATTCTACATTCAATCTTTTATACAAAGTTCTAACTAAGAAGTTTACATATTTCAAAATATAGTTGGGAACAATTAGGTAGAGAAAGACTGGCAGTCATCTTAACCTACCTAAGGACTATGTAATACAACAAAGCTAATACAATTCCAGTGAGTAGAATGTCTTGCTATTTGTAGACCTTCCATGCAACAACAAATGGGACCCTTGCAATCCATGCAAACATTTTATTGACCCTACTTCTTCTTCTTGTCATTATAGTTGTCTTGATGCTATTTTCTAAATGTGTATATGTGCCATTTTTACATCAGTCGATGAACTTTTGAATAGCCTCATCTGGTTTCATTCACACAAAGCTGGAATCCCATTATGCACAGATATAAAAGGCCAATATTCTACCCAAACAGTTACAGTGGTCCAGCATGCCAAGGTCATTATTGATGCTTTTAGTGATATGAAGCTAATAATAAAGCCAATGACAATAGGTGCAAGTAGTTTACAAGTCAAATCAATGCATTTGATAACAGAATTTATCTTTGTGAGCAAGCTTGGATGATGTTCTTCTGATATTACCACCACCCTGTAAATCAGCATAACTATAACCACAATAATTCATTGATGAAAAAAGCAAATAATGTAAAGTTGGTTACAATGTATAAGAAATCACATGGAAAGCTATTAAAAACAACAATTGTTTTTATTAATCATTTACTTGCTATGTACAACTGAAAACATTGGCAGTGAGAAGACTCAATACTTATTAATGGAAGAAAAACTAAAGATGTTTAAAACAATTACCCTCAAATTCAAAAACCATTATTTTATGACAAGAACTTGTAACCATTTTTTAATAGAGGATAACACATTAATCTATTTAAAGACATCTATACATGGTTTCTTTATAACAGTTGCCTTTTTTCTTTCAAAGATCATTATTTTATAACAACAATTTTCAATACTCTTTCTTAGTCATGCTTGATATGCCCAACAAAACACTTTGTCAATATGAGAAGCAAACACTTATAGGCTAACGAGGTATTGGACATGCTTGGAACAAAAATCCTTCAAGAAAAAATTCAAAGATAAAATTTTTTTTTATGGTAACTTTCAACACAGATGGATGATAGCACATCAATCCTCTAAGGAATAGGTTAGTATTTGTGGTTTGGGTATAGTAGTTACCATTTTCTTTTAATCAAAATGGCACCAACAAGGGCAGAAAGTACACCAATAGCTCCAAAGATGTTGGTTAATATCACCAAGGATATGAAAGCAGCAAAATTTGTAGATATGATTTTTTATAAAGTAAGCAGGGCAATCACTGATCCCCCAACAATGATAAAGGAGAGATTTTGGAATATCAATCAAAGTTAAAGAACCTACCAAATCAAAATCCATTAGTTTAATTTCTACCAATGAAACATGTAACCAAAACTCATCCTGACCATAATAGAAAAAACCAATGGAGAGAAACGTTCTCAATTATTTTTTTGGAGTCCAACGCAAGGGTGATTAAGCTGGGGTCCGCAAGTTGTTTTGGTCATGAATATGCTTACGAAGTATTGTCGAAGTGGTTTGCTTCCCATGATGTTAGCAATCAAAACTTGAAACCTTTAACATAAGCTTCTTAACATAGAGAAGAGTACACCTTCATATACGTTAACTTGTCCACCTATTACCTAATGACATGTCCAAGTAATATAGTTGAGGCACTTTCACCAACACCATATATAACAGCAAGAAGTAAAGAGTTTGGCCAAACATTAACCATATATAAACCAACAACAAATTCCTACATTTTGCAAAGGACAACAGAGTTTCATGATTCAAATGAAACTTGCTTGTAAGATCACGATAACAATATAACCCAACATTGCATCTGGCAAGAGTAACTGACATACAAATAAAAGAGAAAGATGAGTTTTGTTTTGTTGATGGCCAAGAAATGGCTCCCTTTACATTTTTTTTAAGTTCCTTATTGCATAAATAACATGCAACTTCTTATTAAAGGCAATATGTAGGGATGTCTGTTTCTATATAATTGATCATATCACAAAGCATTGATGCTTGACCAGATCACATTATACTGGATAGTAATAACATGAAGTAGAGAAGACAAGCATGCACTGAGACATTAACATGGGGGCCTGTTGGCAACTTATCCATAAAAGGCCTGACGGCCACTATAATAATAATATATAAAGAAGAATTCGTGAAGATACTTTAGAGCAGCCCAAAACCCTTATTGATTCTTGAATTGCTCCAGTTTTGAAACAAAATGCGGGGAATCATGAAATATAGGTAGAAGAAATAGTTAAATATTTCAAACTCGTGCTTTTGAGGATTAAATACTAGAAAATTCAAAGAAAGCATGCAGACAAATTTCTCATTTTCCAATCCTATTAAGTTATGTAGATGGCCAATTGTTTATAAAATAATTATCTTAAGATTAGGTTTTAGGGCCTTTGACATCTGATAAAGAAATTTTTTTTTACCTATTTTGGAAAAGAAAATAGAAGCAAGGCAAAAATACAAAAAGAAAGATGAAAGGACAAAGGGAACCTGTTAGCCCATCTAGAAAGAAGGTAAGTGGAATAGAGGTAGTAGAGAATAGATGAAGGTAAGTAAGGAAGGAGTTGAGGTTGGGGGTCTTGTTCCAGTGCAATAGGAGGAGCTTGGTCACTTTCTTTCTCCATTTTTGCACCTTCCGAAAATTGTGCAACCAGACTAAATTCCTGGCATTAACACAGAAATAGAAAGTAGATTAATTTCTGGACATTGAGAATCTGAGATAAACAATAGCTTTAAAGAATCTAACTTCATTTAACTAATAAGTGCTACTCGTACGTTTTTTCCGTTCCAAATTTTGATATCTTTCTACTTCTCTCAACTCTTGGCCTAATCTACTAATTTCAGCCAATCCTCTCCCAATCCCACTCCCTCCAATATGTTTGTTGACAAAGATATAGCAAAAATGGCTAGAAAGTAATTTTTCTTTACAGAAGTACTTCATTCTTATTTGATAATTATATTTACCTATCATTCTATAGGTTTTTTGATTAGGACATTGGGTGAGATGAGACTAGGAAAGTGAAATTGCCTTGGATGAGTTAGAAGCAGAATTAGAAAAGGAAATTAATTTCAAACTTTTACCCTTACTGCATACATTTAAAATTATGAATTATAATATTTTCAGGTTTTTTTGTTGCTGTTCATTGCTTGAATTTGCTTGTTTGTTGACAATTGAACTTGGATGCACTTAGTTAACTATATGTTTAGTTTCTGTATGTTCAATTGGACTTGATTATGTAAGTTGTATAGAATTTTCTTTTTATTGTTTGTTATGAAAATTATAACAGGTTATTCCTCAAATCAAGCTGGAACCTATAATTGAGCTCAAATCTTGAATTAAACTCGGATTCCAAACCGAGTTTCAAGCCTATCAAGCCACCAAGCAGAACCTTAACTTCTTTAACTTGAGCTTCGAACTCTATTATCTGAGTTTGAGCCTGAGTCAATCCTTAATGAGCTAACCTCCAAGCTTTTAGTGTTCAAACTTGACTCGACTCATTTTCATCCCTAATCAAAATGAGTAAATCACAATGGTGTGATTTTTTCCCGACAAAATAACTTATGTGATATGATTAAGTAGGATTAAGTTGAGTGCTAAGCATGGCTCGGGTTGGTTTTATTTTCTAGTGAAACTGAATCAATCTAAAATAGTGATGGTTCTACAAAAACCTACATAACCTGAAAATCAAGAATTGAATAAAACAAAAACCATGTGTCTGGTTTTTTCAGTTCTAGTACTAGGGTTTTTGGGTTCCTATAATATAAATATAATAATTAAGAATTTCATACTTCAATAGAGTTGCATTCATAACCAGTTTAAGAAATATTCAACATAATACAGAGTTTAATTCATGTTTAAATAAACATGTTCTTAGTATATGAATAATTTAGTAATAGCATAATTTTTCATGCACATGTTTAAAAGTATACGTTCATACATAAATATATGAGCAATTTAATAATGTAAAGGTTTAAATGTACATATTTATACATAAATATATGAGCAATTTAGTGTTATTATAATTTTTATTATAGATTTTTACGTATAGCACAGGTTTGGTTCCATCCCAAGATGGTTTTATATAGAACCAGAACAAACTTGAAATATGATGATTTTGCTATATGTGAACCAACCTGCGAACAATAATATATTTTTACCCAATCAAACCGAATAAATGTGGTTGATGCTAAGTTATTGGGTTACCCAACCCATGCTCATCCATATAATTAAGGATTAACTTCTTTTGTAAGTGAAATGAAAAAAGATTAATACTAATCTATTAAGAAATTTGTACTAAAATCTTGTTAAATTTTATATGACACAATTCGATTAACAATTAAAAAAACTCAAATTATATACTTAGCCGTATCTATATTTATAACACTCAATTTATTTTGACTCAAGTCAATTTGGGCTGAAATGGCATGTTTTATTTTTACATCTTTTTTGCTTGAAACCAAATTTATTTAAAAGTCAATGTAATATATGTGTAATAATATATTGGGAAAATAATTATAATATTATTTCTTTTTATGATTTTTTTCTTTTTAATACCTAAAAAATTCATAAAAATTTAATAATATTATAATAAAATTTATTTTCAGTGGGTTATTACACTGTAATATTAACTTTTAAGTGAAATCGGTCCCTAATATTACTTCTTCATCTCATTTTAGTCCTTAATCTCAACAATATGTCTCAAACTGGTCTCTAACCTTAATAAATTTTTTCACCTTAGTCCTTTAGGGTAAATAAAAGAAGCTTAAATGTAGATATGACCAATAAATTTTAACTTGATCCATTTTTCTTCAAAATTTATAGAATTTTGCAGCAGACAAATTTGGAGTAAAGTGTTTTAAAAAAATAAACATGAATTGTATAGTATAAAATTTGCTACTAATTTGAAACATGTATTTTTTTTCCCAAATTTAAAGATGCAATTTTCAGTTATGAGGATTTTTTTAGTAGGATAGACAGCATGGACGAGATTTACATGAAGAAAGTTCCATCTATAAAATTACATAAAATAAAAAATAAAAAATAAAAAATGCATGTTTTATGATGATGCACTTCCTTTGGTATGTGACCTGATGCTTAAGAATGAGGTTCATCACACGAGTACACATTGGGGGAGATAGCATGGAGACTCACAAAAGATACTCCAACGTTCAAGTCAATAAGGGTTCTAACAAGATATAAATACAAAAAAAAAGTGATCTTATACCTAAAATATGATAATGAATGCGTTTATATAGGTTTTTGGAGTTTTGTATCCTAAGATTTTGGGATCATTGTATGAAATGGTTATTTCTTGAATTGTTGGATGTAAGACACCTGTCTTTTTGTGATACTTCTTCTAAAGGGTATAGGGTTATGGGCATAATACTTGTTGGATTGGACCTAAAACCCCTGGTAAGTATTATCTTAAAGTAACATGGAGCCCAATAAGGGCCCAAATTCCTGGGACGGGTATCAACATTTGCCGCTCATCCTCAACAAAACGCGTTCATGCTCTAGTAGAGAGGTTGTAGGAAAATTTACCATTTATGTAAAAACATGTGATATCCCCTATTTTTTAAAAAAATTATGGGAATGTTCCTTTAAGGGAAATATGTGTTGAAAAAGGCACTTTTTGAGAATTTTTTTTTGAAAAATGAGATTGATTTATTTGGTAAACATACCGCCATTTACTTGACTCTCTTTTTTATTTATTTGGCGGTCATACCGCCGCTTTCTTGTTTCTTCTCTTTTCTTTGCCTGGCAGTCCTACCGCCAACTATTTTTTTTTAATGTTTCTTAATTTTCTGTGCCTAATGTCGTCTCCCTCCTTACTTCTTCTTTATTTTCTTTGCCTACCATCTTCTCTCCGCTTCTTACTTATTTATTTCCTTGATCTACCGCCGCCTCTCCTATGGCTAATCTACTGTCATCTCCTTTATTTCTGGAGTCATAAGCTAACTACCGCTGCCTTTATTCTTAAGGCATAGGCCAACTACTACCGCCTCATTTTTTCCCCCTTCTAGCTGACAACCACTGCCTCTATTTTTTAGGCATAGGCTAATCACCGTCACTCATGTTTTTAAATTATAGGTTGACCACTGCCGTCTCTATTTTTTAGGCATAGGCCGACCACTGTCGCCTATATTTTTTAGGCATTTCTTGGGTTGATAGAATGGTCATGTGATTGAGTGGGAATACGAGTTTGTGAGGTGATGATACTGTTGGTGTTGGCAAGGTGTGAAGTGGTGGTAAGTTATGCCCCCCAGATCCCATGGCACCAACATTATGGAAGGGGACACTAGGGAGGCCTTCTATCTAGCTTTAAATCTGAATGCCAAGGCTTGTACCGTCACTGGTTAATTGAATTCCTTGCACATATGGGTGATGCCAATAGGTCCAAAATATGGGTGGTGTTTGCATTTAGGGGGCGGCTGTGCAAAATACTTGGCCATGAGTACGGTGACTGAATACAACTTACTTGTGAGTTGTGCATTCATGTTTTTAAACTCTGCTCTTGTAGGGTAAGTGACCCATTGTGGTAACTCCTTTTGGTGCAAAAGCAAGTCAGCATTGTCATCCTTAATGTCAAGAATATAGCTTGGGGATGTTGATGTTGAGGTATTGCCCTCCACTTCATTTATAGGGAGGGCTATGCTTGTCACCTTGTTAAAAGGATTTGAATGTTGTACTTTCTTTCTAGGAGTGATGGGGTCCAAGTGTGTACTCATGTATAAAGCATAGTAGGTGCCAAATAATGATGCACTTTCTTTGGAATGTGAGCTAATGCTCAGGAATGAGGTCCATTACACGAGTACACTTTAGGGGGAGAGAGAGCGTGGAGACCTACAAAAGATACTCCTACGCTCAAGTCAATATGGGTTCTAACAAGATGCAAATACTAAAGAAAGTGATCTCATACTTAAAATGTGATAATGAATGCCTTTGTATAGGTTTTTTGGGGTTATATACCCTAAGATTTAGGACTGTTGGATAAAGTGGTTATTTCCTGAATTGTTGGATCTAGGACACTTGTCTTTTTGTGATCCTTCTTCTATTGTGGGCCTAATGCTTCTTGGATTGGGCTTGAAACCCTTGATGGGCATTATCTTAAAGTAGCATGGGGCCTAATAAGGGTCCAAATTCCTGCGACGGGTATCACCATTTTAAATTAACAATAGATTTGGAAACAAGTTTATATATTAGATTCATAGATTGATTTTTTAAATGTGTTTTTTCAATGATAGTTATTTTAAACATAATTAAAATTAGAATGCCGTCCATCTATAATTGTTGATAATTAAATTTGTTAGGTTGTGGCAGTGGTGCAAGATGTCAACAGACAAATCCAAATTAGAAATGACATAGAGCTTTTATCAGGGAAAAAAAAATGATAAAGCTTATGAGTTTAACAAATAGGTATGCATCTTTTATGTAAATGCCTTTCAGCTAGTTTTGTTCAAATTCAATAACACACCCACAAAGATGTTAAAAAAAAAATCAACATTTAAATGGTTAATTGTTCTTTTTCATTAAAATCAAGGGATAAATTACATTTGATCTTTTTTTTTTTTTACACGGGTGATGGGCTTACAAGCTAAGTACAAAAATCATCATCGATGTAGGAAAGCTTTGAATCCATTGAATTTGACAGAATCTGTTGCTCTCATTGCCTTGTTTGAGTTGATTGACTCTTTGTAAAGTCAACATCTCTTGAAAAGCCCATTTAATATGTATAGTTGCTGGTGCTTTGCAAAGAATTGGCTATTTTTTTATTTCTGATATTTAAGTCGTGTGCTATCCACTTCTACAATATTAGTGCAGTAATCCTCAATAATGTTATTTGAAGGTCTTTTATCCAACCAGGATACAAAGGAAGCAAATGAAGAGTTACATATCAATCTAACAAAAAGAGCCTTTGTTAGGAGGAGAATGAATCCTAACTCTACCATCGACTTTATTCCTAGTGTGAAGACAATCACCTTGAGATACTGGGATTAATTTATTCCTTTTATCTAATCACCCTTGTGATTGGGGCATAAATTGAAAGCATGACTGAGTAAGAGAACTAACTGAGCCTTCTATGTTAAGAGAATGAGTAACTAACAACCAATTCATTTTAACTTAAGTAAACTTAATTTAAAATGACTTATTTTTATTCTTACTTCTTTTTTACTCGGTACTAATTTTATTTAAAAGCCAATATTATATAAATGTAATAATCTATTAAAAATATAGTTTTTATAATCTTATTTTTTTAAATGAATTTTCTAGTTTTAGGCATTAAAAATAAAAATTTCTTAAAAATTTTATAATATCATAAAAATTTGCTTTCAAATGGATTATTATATATACATAATACTGGCTTTCAAATAAAATTAATTTCAGGTAAATATATAAAAAAAAAATAAATTATTTTGAATTAAGTTGACTTAAGTTAAAACGAATTAGCTATTAAGACTTTTGTCCCAAAAGAAGAGACATTGGTTGGAAAACATTGTAGGAGGTGAATAAGGGGCTTGTACAGAAAAGCGCTATGAAGATTTACTATAGCCTTTTTTTTTTTGTGATACCTTCAATAGTATCTTATACATAGCAAGCCATTTGATATAGAACAACAAGGACTTACAACAAGGGAACCCCCGATGGGTAAACAACCTACACTTTAAACAAATGTAACTTTTTTTCTCTTCTCTAAAGTAAACCCGTTTTCCTTCTTGGCCAAACGTAGGAATTGTTATAGTTAACTTATTAGCAGACAATAGTTAAGTAATATCAAAGCAAGCCAATGATGTAGCAGACTAGTTGTTGACGGATGAAGAAAGTTTGCCTCCTTCAACTTGTCTTTTTAGCACTTCTAGTTCTTGCACGAACATTTGATTTTGGCTTTCCAATTCATCAAAATGCACTTAAGAGGTCTGAACTTTTAAATTGCATTCCTCATGTTGTTGTGTAAATCCAATAGTTGTTCAAGAAGTTTAGAGTTTTGATTCTTAAGTTTTTCAACTAAAGCATTAGCTTTGACACTTTGGATATAAATCTTAGTTTGTGTCACTTTAACTAACCTTTGAGAAAGGAAATTTCATTTTCCAAATTTGAGATTCTTGAAGACATCTTCAATTGTGTGGGAGTGTGATAACTTTGACAAAAGTATTGCTCAACAACAACTTGGAAGATCTCAAGAAAGCTAGGCACTAGCCTACTAATGTCGATTGATAGCTTCCAACTAGCCAACACATTGAAGACTTTATTTTCAAGCTTGGATGATTCAAACATAAAATTACCTTAATCCTTTACAACTGAATTTGAAGATGACAATAGTCCATAGTTTGACAAGTCTCCAACTTTAGGGTAAATAGCAACCATCACCTTTGAACTAAGACCTATATTATGGATTTATCTCAAAACTACAAAATATTATATCGTTCGCCCTCTACCTATAAAAATATTATATCATTCGTCCTGCATATAGGATAAGCCATTAGAAATTAACAGAATGAGTATTTAGTGGGGAAAAAATACACACTCAATCCTAAATATAGTAAAATTTTTTATTTAAGTCCTAAAAGTTTATTATTTTCTAGTTCAGCCCTAAAGTAATAAAAATGGGTATATTTTTATTTTTACCCCTTTTTCCCCTGATTCCCAGCGAAACCCCATGGCCGCCCAATTGTCCCTGCCAATCCTCTTCCTCAGACTCGCCGATTCCTTTGCCCACCTCTGCGAATTTCTTTTCTGGCCCTTCCCCGACTCCTCTATTCTTGAAAACCCACTCTATATTGCCCCTGTAATTTAACCGCTTTTGCCTATCGGGAATTGTCGGATCTGTGAATCCAATGGCGGATTCCGACAACAAATCAGGGGGACACAACAACAGCCGCGAAGCGCAAGGCCTTGACCGACGAGCAAGACTGCTCCCTTCCCATCGCCAACGTTAGCTGGATCATGAAGAAGGCACTTCTGGCAACCGCCAAGATCACCAAGGATGCCAAAAAGATCGTTTAGAAGTATGTCTCCGAGTAGGAAGTACAGAAAAATGAAGGGCGAAAAGAGCTCGATAGAGAAAGGGAAGAAGGACGATACCAGCGGAGGCTCCACCGGTGGCGCCAGCAACGGAGGAAGCGCAGGTGGCAGCGGATTGAGTTCGGGTGGTGGAGGTTTCAATGGTGGTGGGGGGATGTACTGGGGGATAATGATGATGGGCCATCACCAAGGTCACTTGTACGGCCTCCTCGTCCAGCCAATCGTCGACTACTACAGCTACCACTGCCTCTCCCGCTTCGGCCACCGCCCCCAACATCATCGGAGGACTGACTGCACTATGAAAATGTACACATTTTTATAGTTTTAGGCAGAACTAGAAAATGTACTACAGCCCTAAAGTTTTACGACTCGAATAAAAAATTTTACTAAATTTAGAACTAACTGTGTACTCCCCCCCATTAAATACTCATTTTTTTACTTCCTAAAGCCCGACCTAACACTAAGACGAGTAATGCAACATTTTATAGTTTTAAAATGAATTCACAATATAGTCTTAGTTTAAGGACAATAGGTGTTGTTTACTCCCAATTTTAAATAAATTTTCATAACCCACGACAATAAAGTTTCCAAAATCCATATCAAAGGAATCATGATAAAGGTTTAAAGGCTGCAATGGTTTCTTTTGCTTGCCACAATAAGGAATGGGCTTTGAGGAAGAAAATGGTCCCTTGAAAGTTCGGCAATCCTTCTTTGAGCCAGACATGATATCAAACAACAAATTAGCTGAACAATGAACTGACTAGAAATAAACTCCAAACAAAACAAAAGGGGTGCAAGACAAACAAAAAGCTAAACGAAACTAACAATCCAATTAACAACACAAATCGACACAACAAGGACCACACTTCAGTATTTCGATATAACAAGAGCAAGTACTGACAAACAAAATGGTGAAGGTTAGAAATCTAAATTAACTTGAAATGGTACACAAACAAGTACAAACTATAAGAAGACACACTAGAACCCTTTTAAGATTAAGGGAAAATTAAGATTAGGTCAAACCCATACTTGTGTCCCTATTTTTCAAATACTTACTGTTACCTAAAAAATTAACACCGTAACATTCTGTTTGAAAAATAAAAGGGAAAATGTCTAATTTTACCCTCCAAGACTTCATTTACAAAAAAATTACCCCCAACTTAAGAAAAACAAAACTCATAAACAAAAAATAAAATCTAAGATATCAAAACAACAAAAACCAAAACCCAAATCTGGCAAACCCAAATTTGGCAAAGAAGATTCTAGGTTGAAACGAATAGACGAAGAAGATTCTGGGTTGAGACAAAGAGACGAAGAGCGGTGCAGATGAATCTGGGTTCGAACACAAAGAAATCAGAGGAGGCGAACCTGGGTTCGAAAATCTGCCGAATCGAATGGTAGAATCAACCGATTAATCTTCATTCATCGTCGAAGGCGGAGAATCCGACACCTCCTCTGCCCTCTCCTGACGCCTCTGCCCTCGTGGTCTCCGTCCGATTTGCGCTGTCGTGGTCTCTGTCTGCCCGATTCGCAACGTCGTGGTGCTGGGTCATCGAGGTGCGCCGTCATGATCTCTGTCCGCCCAATTCGCAGCGTCGTCATGGTCTCCGTCTGATTCCATCGCTATCAATTCGTCTGATTCGTTCGACCCGTTTGATTCCACCGCTGAGTGCGCAAAGGGAAATGATAGAGGCCTTTTCGACCACGTTAGCCTCGCCCCCAACAACTCCGATGGTCGGGCGTTTGCTGTTAAGTCAGTTGAATTGGTTACGTTAGTCGAGTCCTCTACGGATCATCGGAGGGAGATGGAGATAAGGCAAGGGTCATTGGAGGGAGGCGGATAGTGGCGGCGGGGTGGAGGCGAAGGCGGAGGCGGAGGTGGAGGAGGAGGGGAGGCATGGAGGGAGATGCGGCTTAGTTTGTTAGATATAGAAGCCGGTAGGCAAAATGTTTAGGGTAGAAAGCAAGGAGGGCTGAAATAGATATTTTTGTCTTTTCTTCATAACGGTGGGTGGATGGTGAAGTTAATTTCTTAGGAGGGTTAGTGTAAGTATTTGAAATAGAGAGGACATAAGTGTAGGTTGAACATAACCTTAGAGGACCTACTAATTTTTCCTAAAATTAAGGACCAATCTGGAAGATTTTAGAGCTTTGGGACACATGAAAAAGAACTTTGTCGACCATGGATATTTTCCTGTCCATGGCAACAAATTTCTTAACAAAAAGTTACGTAAACACATTTATTGAACATTTGATTTCATGTCAGTGCCGCACTTATTAATCGCTATCTTCTGATCCAAAACCTATTAAATGCTTCCTTTAGTACCCCATGTACGAAATCCATTAAATTCAAGAATAATGGTTTGATATTAAATTTTTAGATTGTTATTTAAACTGTTCTCTAACCAGTTTAATTTATATAATATTTTTTTAACAGTTAATAAATGTCTCAATTATCATTTTGTTTTTTTGACTTCTTGTTTGACAACTTTCACCTAAGTTAATGCACCACATCTAGCCATCTAGGTGGAGAAATAAAACGAAACATTTTTTACAAGTTTAGTTAAAAAATAAATGATTTAAGTACCGGGGATAAGATGAGCATATATTTACTTAGACATAAAAGGTAATTTTACAGATTTACCCCTTACCTTAAATCGTGTGTCTCCCTCTCTAGTGCTTCTGTTGTCGTGCTATTCTTCACCCATGTCTAGTAATAAATCAACCTTACCATCTCTGTGGTTGTAACTCTCTGTTTCATCTAACAGCGGTGATGATAAAAATAACTCCTTCAGTTTTCGCCTCAATTTTACCTCTTTCTTGCTATTGACGACGGCCTTGCTTTTGGGGGAGTTAACGGAGACGCTATCATGGTTATCATGTCAGCCGTAACGACAATGTTTGGGGGTGGCAGAGGAGCAGTTAAGGAGCATGCGAAGGGTTTTGTGGCAGCAGAGGTGGACGACAGGGGGCTCCGAACAAAGGCTTCCAGTGACGGCGCATTGCGCATCCATCAGCTTAAATTTCTACAGAGTTGCCATCATTTGGATCAATAAGTCAAAAGAGGAGAAGACTGTGATTTGTTTCCCCAAAAAATAAATTTTATTTATTGGTTATTATTAAGACACTTTTGTATTTTCCTTTAGACATTTTTAGATATTTATTTAGATATTTTTTTATTCATTAATTCATACACATTTATTTATTTATATATTATTTTAGACACTTTAACATTTTTATGTAAACACTTTTACATATTTATTCAGACACTTTTTTTATTATCTCAAATGACCATTTTCTAAAGATAATAAATGTTCGAAAGTTGGTTAAGATGTTTTTACATATTTCTTTAGATATTTTTCAATATCCGATCAGATACTTATTCTTATAACTTCCGATACTTTTAATTTCTAATTATAATAAATTATCTTTATATTACTTTACAAATACTTACACATATTATATTAAATACATTTACATTTTATTATAGATACTTTTGTGCATTGTGTCACACATTTACTTTGCGACTGGAAGCAAAGATTAGCGTGATCAAATAAGCAACAACACTAAGATCTGGAGATGAGCGACAGTACGTGATCTGTATGCAAGCGGTAATGCAATCTAGAAATAAGCTATTATAAAATTTAGAGGCAGATGATAACGGCAAAATCTGAAAGTGGTAACGGTTCGTGAGGTGAAGCGGCGGCAAGATTTGGAGGCAAGTGACAGCAAGATCTTATCCAAAATTGAGAAACCAAGGAATAATAATTTCAACTCAACAGAAGCCGTACGCCAACATATCCAGAGAGAGGCGATGACAACTCGTGAATTCAGGCTAGTGATTATAGCGCCTTAGCTTCCACGTTCAAAATTGCTCATCGACTTTCTAAGGCCTTTAGATCTTTGATCTTCCACCACTTGTCTACGTGCTTCATCAGCCTTGCTCTGTAACATTCTTGCTTCTGCTTCCTTGATTAACATGCCCTCCAAGATGTCAAATCTAGCAGAGAGAATGATGCGCGGGAAGATTAGCAGCAGAAGATGGGAGCGGTGGCAGAGATGAGCAAGTCTGGTACAGTGAGATGCGGTGGCAAAGACGAGGAAGCCTGGTTTGCCGACCAAGCGGTGCTCCAGCTCCTAGACCTCGTCTGTGAAATTGAAGCGTTGGAAGAAGCAATCCAAACATGACTTTTGGTAGGCATGTGATAGAAATTATACAGGATAGTGAAGGGTAAATTTGAGAGTCATCAGCTATATCTAATTAAACATATGTTCACAATATCCATATGAATAGATTAAGCATCAAAACAAAACGCTAAACGAAGGTTGGAGATTTTCCCTAAAATTTGCGGAAGGATAATAGAAGGGAATCATAGAACATCTGCCATACTTTTATCCTTTTGGCGGGGTATCCTCCCAGGTTTGTTCACCGAATTTGTCCTCACAAATTCTGTCCTGCTGCATCTTATAAAGCTCCGCCAATCGAAGGTTGGAGATCTTCCAGTTCCAAGTTCCATGCAGGGAGCAGAGGCAGCAGCCACGAAATCTTCTTCCGCAACAAGAGCTAATGTCAGTGCCCACTTTATTCAGAATGGGTACTCCAACTCTATACACTAATTATTTACACCCCCAAGGTGCAACTATGTTTTTCTGAGACAGAAAGGGGAATTTGCCAAAAAAATACATCCTTCATTGAGAACCCACAACAAACAAGTAATTATGCCCTGGAATACATGGTGGAGAGTCATTTTGTGATGCTACACATTTGGGATTGACCTCTATATCTCACCTAAATGAACCAAAAAACTGAAGCTAAGATAACAAAAACCAATAGAACAGAGGTTGTTATGCTGCAGTCACTTCAGGAATATGCAGGCAGAACATCACACCCAGCATACCCTACAAAGAAAATATAAGAAGATCACCAGAAGTTTTCTTTTCTCTCTCTCTCTTTTTTGTTCTTAGGAGTGCAGCAGAGTAATGAGACGACATCAAATGGATTACCCTGAATAAACTACAAAGCATGATTCTACAAAGGATTTATAATTATCAACCCCAGCATGCAAGGCAGAAATTTAGAGTGAAGCAGTATCCAGAGCAGTTTGCAGAGTTGATGACAAATTTGGAGGACCAGACGTTTAAAGGTGAGGAGGACTGCAACTCTCCTACTGTCTTTAGCCAAATATTTCCCAAACTTAGATGGGAAAGTTCTATATTCGACTAATAGAATAAACTGAAAATGAGACCAAGTGACTGAAAAGTTTCTGTTAGGGAGATTAAATACAGTGAGGTGATTTTACTATTTTATCTGTTATTGAAGCAGTTAAACAATATGTTGGCTAATTCATGCTACTGAAACAGAAACCATTGCAGCAAGGAAAGAATTAAGGAATTATGTCACTGGTAGTCCAGGTGTTGTTAAACTGCCCTCGGATTAGTAGACATTAGGGGCTACTCTAGTGGTTTAGGAAAGCTAACCTGTTGAGTTTAAATGCTTGAAGTTGAAGAGCCCTTGTGACTTCAACTGTTGAGTTCCAGTTTAACTACTGTTGAAACAAAAGTTAACTGGTTCTTACCCAACAAAAACGTCAACACGCAGCCAACTTGTCAAGGCTATAAGCCTTCTTCTTCCTACCAGAAATCCACCCTCTTATTCATAATACACGTGCAAAGCTCCTCTTGTCTGACTCTGAGAGTAAACATGAATTTGGGTGTGGGTTTTGTTGTGATTTCTTGTTCTACGAAGCTTGAATTTTCTTTACAAGAGTAAGCTTAAGCTACTGTTAAGCATGTTACTGATTTAAGGAAAACACTGTAGAGTAAGCAGGTGTTCATAGGTAAAAAAATTGAGGATGATTCTATTAGTTTGTATGCTGACTTTTTAAAGCACTGAAATGGCTTGATAGAGCCTTTGATTGCATTGCATGTGAGACTAAAACCTGCAATTACAGGATGTGAAACATATGAGATTATTCTGGTCACAAGATAACTTGTATCTTCTTCTAAAGGGTTGTTGATTGCTGGATTGCTTGTAATCGACCACTTTGTTACACTCTGTAGCAGCTGGAGTAAGTTAAATGCCATAAACAAGCTTCTTCCGAGGGAACAAGATGTAGACAGATAGTTGCACAGTAGAAATTAATCACTTCCTATGACTAGGAATTTATCAGTGTTTTGTGAAGCTTGTACTGATGTTACTGCTACTGTTACTGTTTTACGGGACTCCTTACTGAGATATGAAGTGAATCTCACTCTTATTGTCTTATTCATAAAGTATGATCCTACTGACCCAGCCTCTAGTGTTACCAGTCCTGTATGGGTCATGGGATATAGATTTTGTTAAGGTACTCATGTCCTTATGCGGTACCATTGTGCTCCGGTGATTAGTTTACTTGAGAATGAGCTAAACTGACTTGTCGCTGCAGCAATAACAGACCTGTGGAGCCCCCTACTAGAGAATTATGTGAACGCCTCTGTTTGAAGTTAGTAGTGGGATCTTGATGTCACTCTCAGCTACTACTGTGCTCGAGGCTTTTGTTTGTAATTAAGACTCTAGTAGGTTTATTTCCCTATTCATCATAATGTGAAACAGAACCATTCAAGCAGTGTATAGATTTTGATCTTGTTGCTCCATTTATCTCTAAAACAACTCTTTTCTTCTATGTGAAATGTGGCAGTTTGAGATGTCAACTCTTTTGGGGTCAAGTGAAATGCTTGAGTTGCTACAAAATTGAGTTTTTTGTTAGAAAAAAAGTGATTTCCTCCACAAACAAATGGTTTCAACGGTTCTTTCTTCTGTATCTTTCAAACTAGTTTTTCTTTGATCACAAGCCTACTGCTATTGCTAAGAGCCTCAGCCTTAGTAGAACTGATCGTAAGCCCATGATTTAAATGTAAGATCCTGGTGACATCTGTTCACTAAATTACTGAGGTTAGGCTTTTTTCAGTGGTGTCTTTCAAAATTAAACATAAAGTAAATATCTCCAACAACAACAAGCATGATCTCAAAGATTCTAGACTGAAGATGGCAATAAGAAGTTTATCTATCCATGAAATTGAGTTCAATTATCCATCCATTTTGTTGGCTGAATGCATCTAGTTAATCTATTTCTTCCAACTTACTTAACCACATAATATGTAATGTGCCTTTCAGCCCATTCTGTGGCAAGAAATAATTTCACCCCCCTTCTACACAATGACCTTATTTCCTCCTTCCCCTCCTACGAAATTTTCTTCCTACTCTCAGCTAGCCAATTTGGTCCCTCAGATCCACACGCTGACCATATCTGACTGCTTTCTTCTGGGCAGTTCTATGCTGCAACTTTTGCATCACTGCCAGATTGAAGAATTACCAGACAATCATGTGTTGTCAATTGTCATGCAGTTGGAGTTCCATGCTCTAGCCAGGGCTTCGAACCTCTAGATCTCACTCTGATTTGAAAACAGCACAAGCTATACTGGAAATCTGACTTATTTTTCCCCGTCCTTGAAAACTAATAATTTGACAAACAGGAAACAGGACCTAGCAAAACTTCATATTTCTCATATATAGAATAATGCTTAGCCCTTACGGAAAAGCAAAATCAACTACACAGAGGAGAGCTTGTAACATTGGCAGTAACCCAGCCACCAAAATTATGAAGGTGCCCATTGAGCTGAGGGTAAGAACGTCAAGGTGTAAGTGAAAATTCAAAAAAATTGATATATGCGTCACATGATCCTAATTGAGTCACAGAATTAGAGCTTACAACTGAGATCTCCATGCATGAAAGTTTTTAACCTCAGCCTACAAAAGTGGAGGTAATCAAACTACACAACCGCACAAAGAACCTAGCGTCTTCCATTATAAGTGCATTCAACTGAATAAAAAACAAAGAACAAATCCGAACCTAACTTAGGTTTTTGTTTTGCTAATTAAGAAAACCAAAAAAAAAAAAGGAAAAAGAAAAGCGTAGGAGGCTTTTATATCTTTTATGCTTGAAGAGACTTGGTATCCAGCACAAGAAACTTTGCATACTGTTACAGAATCGATTCTTGTCATGGGAAACAGGTGGAGATTAACAACACAGTGAAAACAGAAAAGACAGAGCGAGTGAAACAACACATACGTGGAATAAGACAGAGCAATATAAGACAACTGAACTTCCAAATAGTTCAATACAGAATTATGGAAGTGAATAGTTTAAAGTAAACAATGGCAACAAAATGGGCAAGTACTTTCCCAGATGGGGTTTTTCTAGCAAAAAAGAGCAGGGACAAGAGCAATAAAAGTAAAGAAAGGCCAGGAATAAAACAGGCGCCTACTCACATCAGCACATGCAATAGAAAACCAAGCAATCTCAAGAATCACCATCAATTTCTTCTGAATCAGAATCGCTTGCATTATAACCTGACAAGTTTGAAGATGAAACAGTATTATAATCACATAGCAAGAGAAAGCTTAAATGACAGCAGCGATGACACTCAACCTGGACGCTTATCACTAACTTTCCATACTGAAGATCGAGTTTTTGATGCTCTTGTCATCCAAATCCTTCCCTGAGATTCAAAAGGAAAATATAAATAGGCAAGAACACACAAAACTAAAAATCCCTTAACCTGTCTCAATAACCTTCCTGTGATGTTAAGGGAATGCAAAAGAATCAATACTAGGTCCCAACTGTGAACTCTCGCCCAACTATCTCAGGTCGAGTGAGCAAAGTTCCCCATCCTCTAAAATTCAACAAGTATTCCATGCCCTAGGTTTGGAGGTATCATCTTCATGTGGGAAAATTTAGGGAGTTGAAAGAACAAACCTTTTGCGCATCTCTAGAAATCCCATATCCGCTGTAGTACATTTGAGCCACCAAAACTTGCATATTAACATCTCCAGCCTTCGCTTCCTTAAGCGTGTCCTTGAACCATCGCTTCACGCAATCGGAGACAACCTCGGACAAGGGAATTCGCGGATTGGACTCTTTGTCGGTGCTAGTCTGCATCTCCATCCTCCCCGAATGCTTGCGGGGTTCGCGACTAGGGCTCGCGTCCTTGAAGCGCTCAGTTGAAACCAGATTCTGGGGCCTGCCGCGAAGTCTGCAGGCGGAAGAGGGAAGAGAGAGAATGTGAGGTCGGAAGGGTTTATTTTCCTTTTCCGATTATAAAGTGAACGTCGGGCGCAGAAATTGGCGACACAAGACGACGAAAACGTGACAACGACGGCGTTAGGGCTCGTCGTTTGAATTTTTGCTCATCCTCACCTGTTATTATATCTTCAAGGCTTAAAGCCCCTTTTGCCCCTTGAACTTTGTTAACTCAGACCTTTTACCCCCTAAACTTTGACTCGGTTTAACTCACTCCTCAAACTTTACAAACTGGGACCTTTTACCCCTTTGGTCCAATTAAATGAAAAATGTGTACTAAAATGAAAATAAAAGAAAAATTAAAGGGGTAACTAAATCATTTGTCCAATTATTGACTCTTGTGAGTAAACAATTAGAGGCCTTAACACAAACTTATATGTGAAAGCAAGGGAAAGCTAAGTAATCTTAAATATGAAACTGAAGCATTTATGCTCATTATTTACTCACAATGTTCAACCATTGGAAAAATAATTTAGTTAGTCCTTCAGCTTTATTTTTATTTTTATTTTAGTACACATTCTCCATTTAACTGGGCTGAATGGGCAAAAGGTGCTAGTTTACAAAGTTTGAGGGGTGAGTCGAACCGAGTCAAAGTTTAAGGGGTAAAAGATCCGAGTTGACAAAGTTCAAGGGGCAAAAGGGGCTTTAGGCCTATCTTCAAAGCCAAAGTATAAAGTACAAGAAAATGAAGGGAACGGATGAAACTCCCAGTAAATTGCACCGTGGCCCCTAATTATTTATCATTATATTATTTTCGACTTTTACTTTAATATTTTGCTTAAAATATCTCTAACATTATTTAAGTGTCCTATTTTGGACCTTCCATTAATTCAAGGTGCTAAGTTGGACGGAAAAAAAAGTGAAAAATTAGTTTTAATCTCTGAAAGTAAGGTTATCAAAGTTAGGTTTCTACCTAGAGTTATTTTGGTTTTTTCATTGTTGTAAAGTCGTAAACATAAAGTCATAAAAAGTCATAAAGTCATAAGATTTTACAAAAAAAAATTTTGAAAAAGATGAAAAATATAATCATCTAAATTATCTCTGAAAGTTAATATTATATAATCTTTTCACTTACTAATACTTTAACACCATAAAAAATGTTATGGCATGAACAATAATACAAAAAAAAAACAAGTTTTCAAGTTCACAATTCAAAAATGAAAAGTTGAAAACAGCTTAATTATCTAATAAAACACATAAAACATTATGACTAATGATAGTATCAATATTATCATCTTCTAAATTCATATCTCCGTCTTCTTCTTTTATAGTTTTATCATTTAATAGGTTAAACTCATTTATGTAAATATTTGTATCATTATTGGCATTTTCTTTAGCTACATCCACATCTACATAGACTTGATAGTCAGGATTATTAAAATCATAGTGAAAAAAAAAAGTAATCAAGTGACACTTGGAGCATGAGGGGAAAAACAATAAATTATTTGTGTTTTTTCGTTATCTTTATTTTTTTTTTTATTTTAACCCTGAATGAGTTGAGTTTGATTGTATAAAGATTGAATTGGATAATAAATTCATACTCTCTCGGTCCCGTTTTACGGCCAATTCATTTTAACTTAAATCAATTGATTTATTTTTATTTTTGCATTTTTTTCCTAAAAATTATTTCATTTAAAAGCCAATATTATGTAGATATAATAGTTCATTTGATAAATTTTCATAATGATGTTAAATTTTTATAATTTTTTCCTTTTTAATGCTTTAAACTAAAAAAAATTATAAAAATTTGTAAGATTACAAAAATTGTATTTTCAATTGATTATTACAACTACATAATATTATCTTTTAAATAAAATTAGTTTCAGATAAAAAATATGTAAGAATAAAAATAAGTTATTTTTAAAGTTAATTAACTTAAGTTAAAACGAATTGAGTATAATTGAAATGTTTCTCCAGGCACAAATTTCAAGGTTTTCATTTTTTGTCCCATTTTTTCCCATTTTGCCTTTCGGTCCACTTCCCATAAGCTTTCTATCAATGCCTTCTCACCCACCACTTGACCCATCGGTGAATCTTCTCCCCTCTCTAGCAAGCGTCTTCGATTCGCTGAGAGATTCACCGGTTGATTTGTTGTGCGAGGATATTTGATTTGCCAAAAGATTCACCGGTTGAGAGTCTTTGATTCATTGAGAGATTCACCAGTCGATTCGCAAAGAGATTCCCCTCTTTGGCGAGCGTCTTCAATTCGCTAAAATATTCATCGTCGATTCGCAGAGAGATTCACCATCAATTTACCACCATTTCACTGTTGATTTGCCAAGAGATTCACTAATTTATTCATGGTGATTGTGTTTTCGATTCGCCAATTCACCGTATATGAGCAAGACCAGAGAAATTCGCCAATCCCCTTTCCTGCAATAATGGCTGTTGTGCAGGGGAAGGGCGAGAGATGAGTAAGAGATTATAAGGTTAAAATAGTAAATTGGACATAAAAGGTTACTAAATTAGGAAACGTTCATTTTTTTTAACAACCCAAAAAGGAAATGTTGCCTTTTTTTTTGTTTACGGAGAGAGTATATTTTTTGCTTGTTATAATTTTTTAGCCCAATTTCAGTAAATTTAACATAATAATGTAGAAATATAAAATCATAAAATTTCTAAGTTTTTAAGACTAAAATCGGGATTCTATTTATTTATATTTATATATAAGTTTCTACTAAAACTTGAAATATTTTTAATTTTTAAAGTCGTAAAAAAGTAAGTTTTTAAGACTTAAGTTTGAATTTTAATACCCATATCTAAAAACTTTTCATTTACCTTAAAAACCTTCAAACTTTTTTATCTAAGAATCCAACTGCCATCTTAATCTTTGTCACACCCTTATCCCTCTCCGGCCACCGTATTCCGCCGTGCACTAACCTCAAATGCGCACCACCAAGTCTTCCTCTTCTTCCTTGCTTTCTTCACCCTCGCCTCGCCTCTCCTCTCAACCTCTCAAGCTTGTCTCTCTCCCTTCCTTCATCACCGTTGTCATCCTCCCCTCCCCCACTACGCACAGGTAAGCAAGGGCAGCAATGCAATAAACAAAAAAAAAATGTTTTAAAGATGGCCTTTCGAAATAAACAAAAAAACACATCACTGGTTCAATAAAGCAAAAGCAAAAAGGGGATCTATTTTTGTTTTGTACAAAAAAAACATGGAACTTGGAATTGGACTAAGCCAAGAAGACTATTGCTGTAGTTGTTGTTGTTCTGTTCCTGATTTCTCCTTTTCCCATTTGCTTTTATTCTACTACTTCTACAATTGTTCCCATTTTGTGAAAAAGGGCCACTGTTGTTATGAGGGAATGAATAGTCTTGGAAGAACTGACAATATTAAGCCCAAAACCATGAACAACTTGAGCGAAGGTCTCATCAAGCCCAAGTGCTAGATGAAGATGCCGTTTCATCTTGAAAGCTCATGATCGTTGAAGATCTGTTCTTCTTCGTTCTGGGTTTCTAATTTTTGTGGGGCAACGTGAGTTGAATCGTTTGAGAAATTGGGGCTTTCAGATCGGCGTTGCTCCCGCCAGTGTCGCTATGGCTCCCCTAAGAATCGAATGAATGATGCGCGATTAATGGGTGGGTGATGACTTGGATGATCTACTCGACGATCACGACAGAGTCGGAGGTGTTTGACCTGGGTATGTGTCGATCAATGCCGCCAAGCAAACTGAAGATGGAGAAGAACAGACACACGATGTCTCGCTGCAAGACAATAATGGAGATGAAGAAGAAGGCAGGCCAAAGAAAGACAAAGAGGGTCTTGTGGGGGAATGCCAGTACCCACCACCTAGCGTCAAGGCAGCGGCGTTCCAATGGCGAGCAGCTACTTGGGGAGGGAGTCTCCACCATAGGCGGGTGGTGCGGATTTGGTCACGTTTTCGTCTTGAAATGAGAAATGACGATGGTTGAGCATGGAAATGGAAATTTGCATAAAGGAAAGGTCTTTCTGGGAGAATATTATTTTGGAAGCGAGGTGAGTGATCGGAAGCAGGTGGGTTTGATGTGTTAAGGGGGTAAAGTACATTGTAAGATAAGACTAAAATGCCCTCTCCTTCTCTCCCTCTGATGTTATCCTCTTCTGAGCCACCACACTAGTTTGAGCGTCAGAGGACCTCTCCCCAAAAACACTTCAGGGTCCCCCTCAGCCCATTTCTCTTTACATTTCAGGCTTTCCCAGCATACACCTGATGGCAACAGACGGAGGCAGAGAGAAATAGGGACAGGGTTAGGCAGTGGGGTGGTTGTGAGGTTAGTATGTGGCGGAATACAATGACTGAAGAGATATAAGGGTTTGGCGGACATTAAGATGGTAGTTGAATTGTTAGGTAAAAATGTTTGAAAGTTTTTAAGGCAAATGAAAAGTTTTCATAGATTAAAATTAATTTTTCATTTTTCATTTCGTCCAATTTAATGCCTCAAGTTAATAGAAAATTCAAAATATAACACTTAAATGAGATTAGTGACCTTCCATACAAGAAATCGAGGTTAGGGCCAAAAAACGTACAATAATAAAATGTTACGGGCCATAGATGCAATTTACTCATGAAAACTCCTCTACGCAAGTGAGGTTAAGTTTTTTGAGATATGAAATTGTCCACCAGAGCGGACATTTGCCACTAATGAATAAATTAATATCGTTAGTATCCAACCATATGTAAATAGTGTCTACCTTAGAGTGTTTGAAATTGAGTTGTTAATGTCTGCATTTGGTATTTGAGTATCTACTTTTAGCATGTAAATGTTTGTAAGTTGTTTTTCTAGCGGTGAAGATAAAATACTTTAATTATTCAAATTTTACCATTATTTTGGAGTATAATAATGTTATTTTAAAGGATATTTAATTGAAAAATTATGTCATGTTTTTATAGCTTCCTATATGATTGTATCTTGTCTGCATGTAGATTAACTTAAAATACATTTTGGGTAAACTCCACTGATTGTCCCTAAACTATATCCAATATTGCTTAATCGTCTTATCGCCTATTACAACCATTAAAATTTGATGAAAAAATGATGTGGCCACTAATGTGGCATGGAAAAATGATGTGATTGTTGATGTAATATCACTTTTCCATCCATCTTTAATGGTAAAATAGACGGCAGTACAATTAAATAACACTATATATAATTTAAGAACAATTAAGCAACATTTAATAGTTTATGGATGAATTAACAATATTGGATACAGTTCAGGGATGATCAGTGGAATTTAACTATGCATTTTATATATCCTAAACACCATGTAGATATGATTGGACATTTTATTCATAGAATTAGACATATCATATATAAAAATTGATATCAGATCACCAATTTTTATCCTAAGTACAAAATGTCTAATTTCATATTTTAAAAAAAAAAAAAAATTCCAGTGTCCAAGTGCCTAAATGTGATGGTTGGATGTCTACTATAACAGTTTAAGTGTCTAAATCTAGTAGAAAAATGTCTAGTCTACCCGTTTGAGTATAATGTCCCCAGTATTTGATTGAAGTATCCAAATGTCTCTTTATAGTGGTTGAATGTCTAGTATAATGGGTTAAGTATCTAAATTTGCTAAGGGAATGTACAATCTATATGATTGTGGTGTCTAAGTGTTTAATTATGACACTCTGCATGTTTCCTTTATTTTATATAAAACTAGATACCTCATAAATATAATTGGATATTAAAAAAATATTATTAAAAAAATATGACAATTTTATATTTTTATGCAAATAAGTTATGTATTAGTGTCTAACATAATCAATACGAGTGTCTAATTTTGTCCATGGTGATATCCAATGTCATATATTATGATGTCTAATTTCTAATGAAAAATAAAAACATGGACATCATTTTTCCCTTTTTATATTCTCTCAGCTTGTGTGTTGGTTAGAATATAATATCTTAGTGTGAAAATGTAAAAAATTGTAACTGATTTAGATCCCAACAATTGAAATAATAAAAGAGATTTTATAAAATAAGATAATTGTTTGATGGTAAAAATAAAAAAATGATAATCAATTTAATTCCTTTAAAATATGAAAAATAAAACTCTCAAAAATAAATTTTTTATGAAATATCTTTAGAAAAAATATAATTATTTTTCAATTAAATGTGAATTTTAAAAGAAGTAATTGGATTTGAAAAAAAAAAAGAAACCAAACGGAGAGCGGACACTATTATGCATTCTGTCCCTGACGTACGTCCGCCAAGGTTGTCATGGGAATTGTCCAGTTTTTTTACCTTCTTGGCCACCCGTTTTGTAAAATTTGACATTTAAGTGTCAAAGCATGAGTGTTTTTTGTTGATATTGATCTAATTATACTCCTTTCAAATCTCATTTGTTGGAATTTGTAAGTTCTCCAAACAAGTGATAAACATGTTTATCATGCTCACATTTTAAAGTTTCGGTCTATATAGTGAATTTTCCTTTGAGAAAATTATAGTAACCTTGATATCATTTAGTCTAACTTACATTTTACCTCACTATTTTAAAAAATCTATATGTTATCCTTATTTTCTTTACACTATCCGAGAACAACTTTTTAAGCCTTAATTTAGTCTCACCGCCTAAGTCTAGGTGGTAAAGGGATACGAGATCTTTGGCCAAGGCCAGGGATTAAATCCCCCCTCTCCCCCTTCCTCAATAATATTCCCAAAATGCCACAATACTAGATTGAGTTGCCTATCGGTGCCCAACAAGTTGGAATTCCTTTACAGCTATATTATGATTTTAACTCCTTAAACCTTATATATTGTATTACCTATTTTGTGTATAAAAAAATCTTTAACTTAAACTATATGATAACTATGTTACAGTAATTTCAAAATTCTTGATATTTAGAAAATATTGATTTGCATATATAGGGAGGAAAATGCATTTGTAAAGAAGAAAATAAATAATTTAAAATATATAGTAGTTATAAAAAATTATTGAAAGATGACTATCATACAATTTAAATTAGGGTTGTAAACTAACTAAACAAACATAAAAGGACCATGTTCACATTCGTTCGTTTTACTTTAAATAAACACGAATAATAAAAAAATACATTTTCTCTCTTCGTGTTCTTCTGTTTATAAGTGAACGTGTTTTTATTCATTCATTAACAATAATATCATCATGAACAAAAATAACTGACCAAATGAACCACGTTCATGAACACCATTAAATGAAATGTCTGTAAGCAATATGAATAAATGTGTTTATGAACAATATAAACAAATATAAACAAACAAATGAATGAATGAAAAAAAGTAAATATTAGAAATAAATTAAATTAAAAAATAAAAAAATGAGAAAACAAACAAACAAATAGACAAATAAACAAACAAATACAAATGAATATTAACCAAACTGTTTATGAATATAAATGTACGAACGACATTTTATTCATATTCATTCATTTAACTTAATATTCGTTCATTTAATTAAATAAACAAATATAAACAGGCTCTTATTGAATGATTCACCATCTATTTTATTCATTTACAGCCCCAATTTAAATTTAAATTTCAAAATTTATAATTAAATAATATATAAAAATATGAGATAAAGTGTAAGTTTTAAAAAATAAGGGCAATGACAAGGTTATTGTATGTTTTCTTTTTTACTTTTTACCATGCGTATACTTTTTTACCAATGTATGTCTGACATAATGCCTTTAACTACAAGGATTGTGGTAACCACAACTGTGCACCTTGAAAACGCAATAAATGGAAAAGTGCATAGCGGAATCATTAACACATTTAACAGCTTAACGATTCTTTCAAATTGTTAGTTCTCAACTTCATAAATATGCTTACCATAAAGTTTCATTTTTATGAATTGTTTTGCCTAAAATTAATATTATATGAAAATTTAAATTTTATATCACTAATCACTTGAATAAATTTTTTTAAAAAATAATTAATTTTTTACGAATGCTTTTCGCACATAACAAAGAAAAAAAATCAAGAAAAATACCTAAATTTTCCCTCCAAAAAGGGAATTTTAAAAATAAATTTTAACTTCTTTATGCATAAACTTTCAATTAGTATATAAGTTGACAAAATAATCACTAATAACTCATTTTTACTGGTCACTACAAAACATACAATTTTTTTTTCACAATTAGCTTCCATATTAGTTCACTAATCATCCTCTAAGTATACTACAACAATTGATTATAATCCAGTTGGCTCCAAACAACATACGGGATTGAGCCGCTTCAAGAGTTGGAGCTGGTGCTAAACCGAACTTTTTGTGCTCTGACAAATAAGCCGGAGCTACATTCTTTTCAGACGAAAGAATTTGCAGTCTGAATTAGGATTTTCTATCTTGGATTAGAAAGGGAAGCATCAGTCTGACTGAAGAAGTAAAAAGTTCTAGTAACAGTATGTAAAAATCCATTGTTCGTGGACATGCATTATGAAGTAACATGCATTGGACCCTTGTTTGTCTCCGAACGAAATCATCTAGATGCAAGAATATTTGTGTACACATCCGAATTGGTCCACGTTAAGAAAAACAAACTCTGCTTTAGAATTCATCATATGAAAAATTACACACGACCAAAACTGCCCACGCAATATACATGAATTACCAGATATCGTATTAACAACAATATACACGTTTCAAGATCTTATCTGATGGTATGCTCATGACGGACATGTAGCTCAATTATAGTACTGTACAGCGATTACATGATAAGCCTTGAGAAATAGATGTTCTGACCGTTTTGCCTCGTACTGGACTCCTTCGATAGCAGAAACGTATGTGCGGTTTAGTGCACCTTCATCTTGTGAGAAAATACAAGACAAACGGGAGGATATACAAAACAGGAACACTAAATCAAAGAGGAACAGAATATGCCATTCCGTAGAAGGTATTTCTTTTCCTCAAGGAATACCTCTCTCTAAATACTTGTTTTAAAGAGCTCTCGCGAATTAGGGACTAACAAGATTACTGTCTTCACCTTCAGCTGACTATTGGTTTGCAGAAAAAGTGCTTACCAAGATTTACTCCAGCTACCATCATCTTCACTGCTTTCCGGGATGGGTACTGCTTTAGTCATGGTAAGCTTCTCAAGCGTCGCTCCAATTATCATCATCGCCTTCTTCATCACTTCCAACAGTTGCCTATTTAAAAGTACTTCTTTTACACCATCCAGGCAAGACATTTGCGTGTGTTTGTGTTTGTGTGTGATTGTCTGTGACCTCGTGTTTTCAGAGGGAGGAAGGGAGAGAGAAAGAGAGATACCTGGCGAATTGAATTAGCTTTCTCCAAGATGGCAGCAATCCTTAGGTTTGTCTTCGGACCTTGGATTCTCTGAATGCTTGGTCTTGTCCCCCCAGCAGGTCTCAAGTTAAACGACTGTGAGAAGCAAAACAAGATCGCATTTTAAAGTCCGCGACCTTGCGGCTCAATGATAGATAATGGTAACTAAGAATTTAAAGTGAGTGGGAAGTGTTGTCTTGCAATTGTCTAATAGGAGGTTATAACCTTGGTTCGTATTTGCTCCAGCAACGAATCTCTTTCATCTAGCCTGGGTCCAACTTGAGGGCGGCCTAGCTTGCTCACCTTTCTCAACTGTAGAAAGTTCAATAAGTTACTTTTGATTATCACAAGAAAAAGAAAAAGATGTTATTTGACAACTATCGGACTTCAGAAAGAGCACATTAAGTTAATTGAATGCATAGCATTATTACCCTGCTTTTGTCAAGAGCAGCGACCGCATTAATGAGAGAATCTCCAGGTCTTGGATTCTCAATGGCTGGATTGACATTTGCCTTCCTGATTGCACTGAGTGATGGTGCCTTCAAACGTGACAGAGGGACTGCTTCTGAAATAGGCAAACAGTGCTGGATGGATGGAATAGATGCCAGTCGCATTTCTCCTCCTAATGTTGTCAAATCTTGCAGAGGATGCTCTACTGCCTCAATTGGATGCTGGACTTCAGCATTCACTGGAGGTTGCCCTTTTATGTCATCTGGATGTTGCTTTTCCTTGTTATTTGAAGGTTGCTCTTGCCCATCAGCTGTCCGGGTGACAGACATGCCAATGGAATTCTCAGCCTGCAGCCCACATTGAGGCAAAATTGCTTGACATATATTACCCTCTCTATCTGTATCCACCATGTAAGCGTCTGAGGGCTCAGCTTGATTATCAAGTGAAGACATCAGATCATGCCCAGAAACTGTCTGCTCAAGACGAGGCATGCCTGCAAAAGGTTTCCTGGACCCTTCTCTGTCATTATCCTTTTCAGGAGAACCATATTCTTGTCTTTTGTTAGATATTACCTCAATAACAGAACTTGGAGAGGATTGCAGATTCTCGAAACTAGTACCAGGGCACAGAATACTTGTGGCATTAGCCATGCCTGATATGTCCACTACAAAACCAGTGGGCTGCACCAGACTATCACCTGATTTATCAGAAACATGATGCTGCTTCTTTTCCACAGCTTCCAAGGGAGGGTACATGTTTCTAGACTCTCCTCTCTGTATTTCAGGTGCAGAAAAATCCAATTGACTTTTCCTATCAGCTCTATATTCTGATGTCAATGGGAATGATTCTTCAGTATGCCCAACCAATTCTGTTTGTGAATGGAAATCAAGTTGAGCCTTTCCCATCCTCCACTGCATTGGAGGAAGTGGTGGCAATGGGGGCATTTCAACTATTCTTAAATGAGTTGCATCATGCACCAATCCAAAATCTGAAGGACGTGAAGATAGTCTGTGCTTAACCTGGTCAATCTCTTGGTCAACAGATTGTGCAGAAACATCCAATGATGGAATTGGATGTTGACCTGGAAGATCTCCAGGAGAAAGTTCATGAAGTGCAAAGCATACTTCTTGATCCATGCGAGGTTGTGCTCTACCAGACAAGAGACTTGATGAATCAGAACATGCGTCATCCCCAGAATGACTTTTCCCCTGAATTTGATTACTTGGTAACTCTAACAAGTGTTCTGAATGAGTTTCTGAATTCAGATTAGGAGGTGCAGGAACATCATGTTTGGTCCCTGGAAGATGAGTTGAGCACAGAAGTTTTGACTCAAGATCTAGATCAACCACAAGAGACAATGGCGAGAAAGTGAACTCACCTAAAATAGGAGTGTCCATTGGCTTTGTCAAAATTGACTTATTAGCAACATCCTCTTTATGGGAATAGTTGCAAGACCCTGGTTTGCTGACCATAGAATCTGAATCCACCGCTTTCCCTTGATCTCTCTTTGCCTGTGACAAAATGGAACTTTCTGGGTAAATTCTTTTAGTAAATTTCTGTGCTTGCTCATATGGAATCTTGCTAGCAGAATGATGCTCTTCAGAAATCATTGGGGGTCTACATGGAGGAACTATTAAACTTGAGGGTACATAACCAATGTTGTCATAGTCATCATGAAAGGTGGTGTCACAGGCAGTAGAAGCAGCAACATGAGCAGAAAAGACAGCTTTTGTAGGTGGATCAGCCTTGCCAATATGACCCTTAAGGTCCGAAACATCTAAGGAATTAGCTTTTTCATCAAGCTTAACAGCAGCGCTTCCGTTTCCATATGCCATGTGAGAAAGCTCTCTTATTTGCTTACCAGCAGCTGGCTCAGAGACTTTTTCCAGATTTGACTCACTTATCTCATCCAAGTTCTGTCCAACATTTGGAACATCATGTACTGTCTTAGATAGTCGTTCATTTGTGCACCGACAATGTAAACTCTCCATCAAGGGCATGGCACAATCTGAGTTCACCATAATGTTTGAAAGGACATCAACTGCAGGAGCTGAATTACCAGGTCTCAAAACCTCAAACATGTCAGGAAGCAGACCATTATCTGAATGTACACCTGTGTCTGACTGAACACTATCAGATTGTTGTTTCAAAGGCATGATAGTTGATTCCAGTGAAATCATTGCCAGAGGGGCTGAATTTTCCTCAGCATTTTCTTCAATAGAGTCCGTTTGATGCAGTTGATCCAAATAATTACACCTGCTTTTGTGTTCAGGATCAGGCTCTAAATTTTTAGAAAGATGCATCATGGCATCAGAGGAGATAGCTTCATCCCCACCATGCAGCTCATCCACAAGAGGGCTATCAGTGCAAACTATGTCTGTTTGAGAATGATCTACAGGAGCAACCTCAAAAGAAATAGATCGACTAAATCCAATTCCATCAGTACTGAACAATTCAGAATCTGGTCTATCACTATAAGATAGAGCTTCCTCTAATTCATATTCTCCTGGAGAAGCTCCTAAGCTTTTGTTAACAATGGCATCATTTGCATGCACAAGCCCAGCAGAACTAGATCCTTGAATATCAGTATGTGTAGGCAGTTGAATGGAATAGGTCCCATCCTTGCTTGCAAAATTTGTTGTACCAGTGAATGCTTCAGCTGTCTCTTCGGTGTTGGGTGGAACATTATCAGCTGTGTTGCTTATTTTGTCGGAGCAAGAGAACCCAGACAACATGTATCTCATTGAAGTACTATTCCCATAATCGAAAACAGTGGAGACTGCCAACAGCTGCGAATCTGAAGACAGGCCTTCAATGTCAAGCTGCCCATTGTTTGCATCAGAATCTGTTCCACATTTCCCACCACCAAAGACACCTAGGTCGCTTTTGATACTGTGCTCATTTTCTGATTCCGAATCTGTCTCCATTGCAGCAAGAGCATCCAAGTAATTCTCAACCTCACCAGTTATGTGAACATGAGTATCAACATATAGGTTGCTCTTGTGATTCTGCTCTCCATCAACTAACAATCCATTCTTTGCTATTATCCTGGCAAGAATGGGTCGAATTCTGCCGGTATCAACTGCAGGTGAAAGTACAGGTGCCTTAGCAGTCTCCAATGTAGAGATTTCAGAATTCAATTCTTGCATGTTTGGCATTAGAGCCACTTCCGGGGAATTAGGTGAAGGGCATATACTTTCTATTATTTCAGAGGATCTTTTCACGGGGCTTACAACACCAATATCAACTGTTTCCATCCCTGATTCACTAGAATTATCTGATGTTAACTTCAACAATGGTGGGTCAACTGAAGTTTCATAAACAGCTTTATGCTCAGGTGAAGGAGTCTGCAGGAACTTCTCCATGTAGCTTTTTCCAGATTTGAAGTCAAGTGGAGATCCATTTAATTGCCTTTTCTTCAATTTCACAAGACGATCAGGGTCATTAAAATTATTCCCCAAACGCTCTTCCATAAACAACTGATGCAACCTGCATCATTCAAAGCCTCTTTTACAAGGGAATTTTTTTTTTCATAAGAAATGAAGCTTTTATACTTATAACCTGAACAGAAAGGTGACTGAACAAATACATGAGCACATATATGGATTTTGAAGCACTTACTTTGCATGCGATGTTGAAATGTTTTGAGGACTCTCTCCATTCTTCAATCGTGGCCCCTTCTTCTGCAAGAAAGGAAAGATATGCAATAAATCAGAAGTTGAGCATGAACTTTTTTTCCCCTCTAATGCCGAAAAGTAATACCCAAAAGCACAGCTTTTAGGAAGAAAGTACAAAAACAGTAAAGCCAATTGGTAAGACCAGGAAATGCGTTTTAGGTAGCATATGGAATTAATACTTGATTGATCATAGACCAATCTCCTTAATGTTGAACATTTCAGGAACACCAAAACATCGTGAGATATAAGTAGTCAATATTGGAGCTGCTAGCCAGGTGCCGGCCCTGCAAGGAGCCTACTCCAAATGCAACTTTCTAGACATGAATAGAAACCGAAGAGAAGATGAGACGTCATTTGAGAATTTACTTGAGCTAGTCGATTCTCATGCTTCTTAGCACATAATTTGATCTGCTGAAAAATATGGAATAAATTTTCGATGCATCCAGCAAAAAAAATGATACAGACCTCAAAAGATTAAACAAATCCCTTCAACTCAAGGTAACTAAGCAGCCTGTAAACTCAAGCACATAACAATTAACAAACCTAGGTAGGTGCAGTGTGAAGCCACTTCGTAATTTTTGCCATAAGCAGGATGATGGACAGAACAAAGTAAGGCTGGTAAAAGTTAATGTTTGGGTAAATTCTTTCACATATGCTGTAGTACCTTTGCTTTGCGCATATTGTTTTCCATCTGGACATCTAAGGACTTGAGTTCAGAAGAAGCTGTTTCATTTTTGAAGAATGAAGGGTCTGTGTAACGCTTCAAAGACGCACCAGCACCTGCAACATCGAATCTGGAGGCAAAAGGAAAACAAAGTGCAGTTATTTAAAATCAGGCTGTTTATACTGAAACTGCTGTGGTTACTCATATGCAGGGATCATACTTGTCCAAAAGGAATAATCGTGGTGGTCCCCAGCATTCCTCATAAGAGTCCATGACACAGCGAGGTAAGTCCCCACGAGTGATTAAATTCTGGTCGGTATGAAGAATAGGATGCCAGTTGATGCCTACAAGAAAAGGATTCAAGGTTGCATACCAATGAAAAGCAATTCAATTCAGCAGTTGCTTCTTTATGCATGAGAGCTTCAATATCTTAAGCAAATCATGCAATGGCCCATGAATGCCTCCACACCAAAATATCCACCTTTTGATGATTTAGATGCATGATGTGCCTCGGTGCCAATGCAAGAGAGCAAATATACCACATAAAGGTGAAAGAAACACCAAATTGCCTGGCAACTCAATTCCTTATTAACTGAACGAAAGACTTGATAATATGGAACTCCACAACCATGCCGCTACTCCCACTACACGGGAGTGGACCAAGGAAAACAAAAATTACCAAGAAAAAAAAAGTTTAAACAACCTGCATTGGTGAAGAACGAGGGGTGACTGTTCTGAGAAAGAAACGCCTTCTCAATAGCAGGGACGTCTGCTTCCAGTTGGTGAGCACGAACCACAAGGGCATGACCCCTGGCTGCAGTCGCCATTACCTCTTCGTGCAAATCGTGAAATATCTCGGCAGCAAACCTTAACGATCGATCATCAAACAGAATCATTTACAACACTCCATAAGCACACTACTACTACTCTATTTGATGAGGATCAAAGTAAAAATCACGAGTCCCAAAGAGAAATTCTTCCGAATTTATCAAGCGCAAACTAAAAAATGACTATAGAGAGAGAATACTGACTCGGCGAGGTCACCGAGCTGCCGGAGAACGCCAACAAGGCCGGCCATGGCGACAGCTTCAAGCAGAGTTTCGGAGTCATCCTTATCGGCGGTTCGGTAGAGGTCGGGACTGGCCAAGCCGTACTCATTTCTCAGCCGGTACCTCGTCAAAGGCATTTCGGCCACAGTAGAATAATTGTAGAAACCCTACTCTCTCCTCGATCTCTGAATCGCCATTGAAAACAAAGGAACCGATGATGACTAACAGAATCGCCAGAAATGTGAAACCTGTACGCGTCTCGCCTTTAACTACATAATTCTAGGGAGACGAAGAAGAAGAAGAAGAATGTGGAAAAGAATGAGAATATTGAGGAGAATTTTTTCAGAAAGAATGAAAACGTGGAATGTGGAAAAGGCGGTTGCTCGGCGCGCATGGTGGCGCGTATAATGCGCTTACTGTATGGGATTGCTTCACGGGGAAAAGTGTTAAGCTGTCGACTGCTTGTACTGATTAGCGGGAGTAGGAAAATGTTTGGTTAAGGGCAATGATCAGGTGAAGTAGGGACCACCAGAGGCTTGGTGGTCCTGCATGGAAGTTACTCTTATTAATTCGTTTTTATGGGCATAAATAGAATGGAATAGCAATGGGCCTTCCAAAATTTAATGCGACCTTTAAGATTCTTTGGTGGAGATGCTTTTAAGAACACTTTTGTTTTCGGTTTCGGTTACTGTTGGCAAGTCAGAATCCGATCAGGGAAGATAGTTTTACTTGAGCAAAAATAATCTAATTCTTTTTTTTTTTTCGGTTGCAAAAGACAAAAGAATCAACGCTTTAGATAGAGAAATGCTTAATGCCGTTTAGTAGTGGGTGGCAATGTTTGTTATACCAACTACTGTACGCCTTGTCGGACCAGATTAGAGGGAGATATAAGTGTATATTTTTTCTTCTTTTTTTTTTTAATTGAAAATTTTCTTATGCATTGATTTTAAAAGATAAAATATCAAATTTACCACTAATATTTTATGTTTGGAGTAAATCAGCCAAAAGTTATTTTTAGATCAAATTTGTCACTAAAGTTATCATTTAGCATCAAAAGTATACCGCTTACTACTAAAAAGCTAATGAAAAAGCGAGAAAAGTAGGAGGGTCTGAAATATTGGGATGATTATGTAATTTTCAAAAGATTTTAGGCTCTTTACTTGATTTACCCCTTTTCTTTTATTGTGAGCAAATTAAAAAATTATAAATCTCTAAAAAATATGTTTGAAAAAGAAAAAGTTACGTGCAAATAAATACTCCTATTACACTAAAAAATATTTTAGGATTGTAAAAGAGCACGTTTGGGGGTTATTTGGTAACTTTTACTGTTTTCTGCCATATTGTTATTTTTATGAAATTACAAAATAATTTTACCTCCGTCTCATTTTAGTTGAAACATTTGTCTGGGCACAAAGATTAAGGTGTATGTAATTTGTGTTATTTTTTTATGTAGTAAAAGTTTAAATGATGATTAAAAATTTTTTTTTTTGTTTTGTGCAGTTAGAGGTTGAGTGGAGATTAAAAAAAGAGTATTTATTGGGTTTCGTGTAAAATGATTATTTAATTGTTTAAACTTTTCCAAAAAAAGAAACGTTTCAACCTTTTGGGACTTCCCAAAAAGAAATACGTTTCAAGTACATTTGGACCGAGGGAGTATATTTTTAGTAGAATTTAAATGTGAAAACTCAATAAAGTAATATCTTTCACAGTTTTAAAATCTACTTTAAAACCGTAAAAAACAAGGATTTCATACTTCAATTTTTTCAGCAAAATGTGACATTTTTTCAGAAACAAAACAGAAGTTTTTATGATCAAATAAATTCCCAAACCGCGCCTAGGTTATTTTTTTTCAGTTGCTCACAATAAAGGAAATTGATAAATTATGTAAACTTCCTCAGATTTGCTAAAAATTATATAATCACCCAAGATTTCAAAAATATTTTTTAATAATTAATGACATATTTGGTACCAAAATATAAAATTAGTGACATATTTGGTTTCAGTTTTCAAACTATAACTTTAATGGTAAATATGGACAAACAAAACTTTGGCGGTAGATACGGTCCCAAAAGAAAACATAAGTGGCAACTTTAAAAATTATTTTTATTTTTCAGGACAAATAAATTCTTTATGTGAGTTTGAAAAATTACATAATCCAAGATAATCCATAACGTACCCAATCATCACCAATTCAGATACTTATATTAAGATGTTACTTTTATAAAATAAGGTTATAGTCTTATATAAATAATCAAATTCTAGACTATGTTTATGGGGGTATTTAGAGATAAATTAGGAGGGGGAGTGCAACCATATATTTACACCAATTTTTTTTAATTTAAATCAATTTAACAGAATCACTTCTTTTTTATTTTTAATCCAAAATGACTTCTTTTGCATTAATCTATTAAAATTAAAATTTTTATGAAGGTTTTTTGGCATTAAAAAGGAGAAACTCATAAAAATTTAATAACATCATAAAAATTTTATTTTAGATGCATCATTATACCTACAGAATATCTCAATTTCTTTGCTCTATTTTAGTTTTTTTATTTAATTTTGACTTAAGTTTATTTATATTATTAATTGCAAAAAAAATTAAAAAAACTTATATTTAGAAACTAAAAGACTTATAGCTTTCAAATATAATTTTTTTTTTAGATTTTGTATCTGATAACAACATAAATAAACACAAATCAAACTTGAGTAAAAAAAAAACTAAAATTGAGTAAAGAACTTAAAAGGGATGAAGTATTAGTTAGGACTAGATATGATTGATTAAATTTCTAATGTTGATTAAGATTGTTTTGAAAAACAATGCACAAAATCACATCAACCACGTAAAGGGTATATGTTCATTTAAGTCTTGAGAAGATGCTTTTAGCTGGTTTCATCAAGATAAAACGAAGGAATTTCTTTGTTTTGCTTTTCAATATTAAGCATCTTCCGAAAAATAAACAAAATTTTCCCCCAAGTATATTGTTGTTTTTACAAGAAACACACTTATTGTTGTAAAGTTTTGTATTAAAACTAATACAGATACTTTCTAGTGCAAAATACTACTAATCTTCTAAGTTAAATTATGCTCAGAGACAGTTATGTTTGGCATGGATTTTTAAGAGTAAGTTACTATTATTTACTATGATATATAGTAATTTATTTACTTAACTTGTATGAAAATTGAAACTTTATACTTAAGTAATTCAAAAATTATTTTTCAAACATTTTCTGAAAGTTAGGTACTTTTTTATTAATTTTTTTAAAGTGTACAGAATCCATAAAAAAAGTAATTATTTTTTAAAAAGAGTTATTTAAATAATTATTAATTAAATAAAATCTTAACCTACAAATTGTATTGATTTTTCTAGACAAAAAATAATAAATTATTTTTAATAGGAAAAGTGGAGTTACAGATACGCGATCTGTTATCATCAGACGGAGGATGGATAGCTGACTTAACAACTATATTTGACCGTTGAGCAGAAGACAAATATTGGGGCCCAAGAATAAAGTGTCCGATGGTTAACTTGCGGTTGGTTTCACATGATCATTTGGTGCCACCCCAAAACAAACGGCTAAATTTTTTTTCAGCCCTTAAACTTCGTTAATATGGACAACTAACCCCCAAGCTTGAGACTGTTGCATGGTCACTGATGGAGTAAGCCTAAGGTCATCTTTATAAGGTTGCCGTGTGATGTTTCCGATCAACAAAAAAAAAAAAAAAAAAAAAAAAAAGGTTGCCGTGTTGGAGATGCTAAGATTGAAGTGAATCGCATGTGAAGTTGATGGAGGGAATTAAATGAGACAACCAACATTGGCCTTTGACTATAACGTGATCGATACTATCTAAAAGTACTACTTGCTTCATCCATATGTGACACTAGAAATCAA
Source organism: Aquilaria sinensis (assembly GCA_005392925.1). NCBI lineage: Eukaryota > Viridiplantae > Streptophyta > Magnoliopsida > Malvales > Thymelaeaceae > Aquilaria > Aquilaria sinensis. The sequence goes on along the minus strand of SMDT01003026.1, from coordinate 101,572 downwards.
ATTACCCGCACTTGGTCACGAGTTCTTGAGCAATTAGTGTTTATCAGTGGTTGGAGACAGTAATTGCTATGCAATAGACGCAATTGGAGTGCTTAATAAGGTCTTCACCTTGAGTTCCCCTTTTGTAAGCCTTGTCAAGAGAAAACCTGCAACAAAAATTACAAATAAATGCTATCAAAATATCAAACAAACAAACAAACAATATAAAATTCATTTTGCAATTGCTAAAAAGTAGTAGTCCAACTCCAAATCAGATAGCCAACAACAAAACATATAAATACAGGAACAATGAAAGGAGAAATGGCGCGGAAAATTTTTTATGTATTCACAATCTTTGATGGGCAAAAGAAAAAAAAAACAAATAGAACAATAACGATAAACAGGGGAGAAATTGAAATCAGAATTCTGATATAAAACAATCGAAAAACCATTATTACAACAACAACTGCCAACACTGCACTGAGACCAAACAAAATAGGTTGTCACTTATTTAAAACAGAGACTTTAAACACGGCAAATTTGCCGTCGGAAGACGGAGGCAGCCCCTTTTATATTGCCATTAGAGATAGACTCATGATATCATAACTAACATACACACACTTATTGGAGATGGACTCATGAAATTATTTAAGATAGACCCATATTAATGCACAACCATTGCCATTGGAGCAGCTCATGAGATCAATGATGAAGGTTTAGTACACCCTAAAATTTTGATATTTTTCTTACACACATATTACATGTCATAGAATATTATTCCATTTTTTTTTCTATTAATGCAAGTTTTAATGGTCATTCATTTTTATATAATCAATTGAAGCCCACCTTATTTAGTAGGAGTAGTTGTATATTTCCTAGTGCTGCAATCCACTGCACAACAAAAGAAACTCATGTGAATTACCACTTAATTTGTTGTCCTTTCACGTTTATTAGTTCATTACCAAAAAGTGTTTACTGTTTTTCCAACGCACACAGGCTCCCCAAATTTTTATAATGACAATCCCTCGCAAGAGAATGTCAAGCCCTTATATTTCTTCTTCGTTTTACAATTTAACTTTTCCCAATTTTGCGCGTGGATGAGAACATGGAATCTGGATCAGATTGGATGAAAAACCATAACAGGTTTGTTTACATTAAATGAATATTGCAGAAATTTTTAGTTCGTTATTTACACTCAACGAGATTCACTACAAGAAAAAGGTGCTTTAGCGACGGCCATTAGCGACGGCTTGCCGTCGCAAAACAAGACATAGCGACGGCACGCCGTCGCTAAATGGTTAGTTGCTAATTTACTCGCCGCTAATTTTTTAGCGACGGCCCACCGTCGCTACCTAGACCGTCACTAATTTTCCGGTTACTCATCGGCTGGCACTATAGCGACGCATAGCCGTCCCTAGTTAGTGATGCATAATTGTCGCTAATTAGCGACGCATAGCCGTCGCTAGTTAGTGACGAATAGCCGTCACTAATTAGCAATGTCTTACCGTTGCTAGTTAGTGACGCATAGCCGTTGCTAATTAGCGACGTCTTGCCGTCGCTAACTTGTGTTGTTAGTGACTAATGTACGTCGCTAGTTAGTGACTCACGTACGTCGCTAGTTAGTGACACTTGCCGTCCCCAAATGCTGCATACAACTTTACTCCGTAAACCTCTACCATACTCGTCCATTCTATCCAATCAAAACACAAAACTTATTCGTTGTTAGTGACGCATAGCCGTCGCTAGTTAGTGACGCGTAACCGTCGCTAGTTAGTGATAGTTAGTGACGTGTTGCCCTCGCTAGTTAGTGACGTTTGGTTGTCGCTAATTAGTGACGCGTGACCGTCGCTAGTTGCTGGAATAAAAATTAACCACCAGTCCTCTCCTATTTACGTATCTATTCAATACCACGCAGACTCAAAACTTTCTCCCAGACATACAATGTTATGTGAAACACGTCCAAAAATCATAAACATAGCAATTCATAATTAGAATATATATTGTATAACAAGTTACAGATGGCATCTCTATAATGTTAATAATTATAGTCAAACAAGTTAATGGGATATAATTCAACCCTAATGACAACTAGTGACACTTACAAACAGTACCTAAGCATCAGACTCTGGAGCAGCTGGTGGTCTCTTCCCAATTGCTTGCCAGATGGATGCCATCTGATCCTGGTGTCTTCGCTCCATCTGTGCTAACTGATCGTGATACTGACTCTCCATCTGTGCAGTACGTCTATCCATGTCCTCTTGTACTTGTGATTGCAATTGGTTCATTCTTTGGGAGACTCTCTCCTCCACCCGACGGTCAACTTCATTCTTGAATTGGGATGTCTGAGTGAATGATATTGGTGCACTAGACCCATCACCATAGTATGAACGATGACGACGACCAGGCACCAAATGACTCTCAGAACCCATTCCTGTGATGCGGCCCTTATTTTTTCCCCCCAGCAATCTCAGCAAACAGCAATGCCTCATCGAACTCAACGTCACCGTCTGACCACTGTGTTATTTCCTCTACCTCTGCACGATATTGAGCCTGTATAATGCTCTATGTTAATCAAGTAAGCAACAGTAGTATATGATTAATATCTTTTTAAGCACTATCTAATAGGTCGTTCATACTGACCTCCAAATTTTCCATCTTCTTATTCACCTTCTTTCCATCTTTCTTTGTGTAGCACTTGTTCCATGGTTTGAAGAAGCCCAGATCGTGTTTCTCCGGATCAGCATCCTTTTGCATGGCAATAAGAAGACATAATTTGTTAGTTACATACTTATTGTGACAAAATTCAATTAACTCAAATTTTGATTTTTCTTACCATCTTCAGCCTATGCCCTGAAACTGAGATTCTACCTCCAGCATAATTTGCCATCTCTTCACCTGATGCACTTCTAATCTGGCTCATCCTAGATGACATTTCCTTGAATTCAGGTGAAGCCCACCAAGCTTCAAGTGCCTCTATTGTCTCTGTCGTCATCCAGTTCGCCTTTTCTTTTCACTTCGTCGGATCCTTCTCTCGTCTTATTTTTTCATATGACTGCATTAAGTGCCTCTTTCCCAATTTGCAGAAAATTGCAAATATCCGATTATGATCAAAAGGGTCCCACGAACATTTAGTCTAAAAATTATCAACAAAGTCAATTAAAGTTTGCTTTGATATTATAATTGCAATAACTTTTAATTAACTTATGAACCTAGAAGACGTTAAACCATTGGTCAACAGCACCGGCCATGGCAGCCTCCTCCCATGTCCTATACGGTCCATGAAAATGACCCTTTGATGCAATGAGCAATGTGGTCCTACGCAGCGTATGGAACGAAGCTACACAATGAAAACAACAATCAATATTGTTAATAACCAGTGCATAAAGAATAAAATTACTTAACAAAAGGAGGTTTAATAATTACCATACCATGTATCAGCATAAGGTGATATATGAGTACGGCGGGGTAGCACGCTCCCAGATCGGTCAGGGCTCAAAGAATCCATGCCACCATCCAAGGAGTCTGGCTGATCAGATGACTCGTGGGAGTGAACTGTAGGCAATCTACTCTCACTTGGCGTACCACCACGCCGACTTGAGTGCGATGATCTTGAGCCTCCACGCTCCATTGACACACCCGTGTCCGGTACAATCGTTTCGACTGGAGGTGATGGTCCATGTATACCACGAGTAATATCGTCAACCGTACGACTCGACGGCTGCTTCCCTCTACTACTGCTCGTTGCTCTAAGGCCAATAGCATTTACAAAGTCTTTCATCAGGCTCTTCTTTGGCAGTCCCCGCCTCCTATACTGGTGGGGTTGGGTACCCTCACCGTCTTCTCTTTCAGCCATTGCAGAATACTGAAACAATTATTATAAGCATAACAAAATTTAGACTGTATAATTCGGAATTGTTCTTCTACATACTGGTTGTAGACATGGTCTCTATTATAACAAAGTTATTGAGAAAACATAAATTACAAATTTTCATAATATAAGAAACTCTAGTGCTTGGACTACAATGTTAAACATCATCAGTATCATCTTCTTCATCTTCGGTTTCTAAATCATCGAGTTCAACATCACTTTCCTCATCATCCTCCGTGCTTCCTGTGTCTTCATCCTCTGACTCATATTCTTCCATCACATCATTAGTTTCACAGATCTCGTCATCAACAGTTTTACCCACATTTATATCACATAGATTGTCAATTGAGTCATCATGAATCACTTGTGAAAGCCGCTCTCCAACTCCTTCTTGAAAAGCCTTAGTATCTTCAGTTATTTCATAATTGACAATACGTCTTGCCTTTATCTTAAGAACTGCCCACCAACCAACCTTCTCTTTTGACTTACTTGGGTAAGGGGTGTAAAACACTTGTTCCACTTGCGATGCAAGAATAAATGGATCATACTTAGGGTACCTTCGGTTGCAAAGTACTTTAACAATTCTATATTGTTTATGAATACATGTCCCACGTTCCGGTGTCGTGTCAAACCAGCCACACCTAAATAGCACAACGTTCTTATGAGGCATTCTAGGGTACTCCAGTTGAATGATTTCTTGAACTACCCCATAGAACTCAGTCTCAACATTATTTGCTGATCCAGTGCATTTTATGCACACCCCACTGTTATACATTGATTTCCCCTCACCCCATGCAACAGTCCAGAACTTGTATCCATTTACGAAATATACGGGCCAGCACTCAACTCGACGTGAAGGGCCACAAGCTACATCCCATAGCATTTGACTTACTTCACCATTAGCACTGTCATTAACCTACAGGAAGTAAAACAATGTTATGAGAGTCGATTTCTGTGGTTTATGGTGATATCGTTATAACACGACTTACATAATTTTGTAGCCATGTTGGGAAATCTTTCTCAATTCTCTCATCAACTTCTAAGTCAGATATGTTTGGTGTCATCAGATGCAAGACTTGGACAAACTTTCTGTTCTCAACTCATAACATAACGTGCTAATAAGTTAGTAATTTAGTAAACCTATGAAGATAACTGATCAAATTATAGTCAGTTACTACTTATGTGATATATGGTTTTATCTCATCACAATTGATAAGGATATACAATGTTGCAGCTTGCAGCTCCATATCATTCAAGAACCGATACTTTGACTGTCCATGTGGACGTCCAGGATATGTGAATATTTTCCACAATGTTCCATCTTCTGGAACTTGCCCACCATCATCATTCCTTGGGACCCTATTACCCATTCGGGGAATGTGGGACTCAAAATAGTAAGAGCAAAAAGTTGATGTCTCCTCGATCAAGTAGGCATTGCATATGGACCCTTCAACACGGGCCTTATTCGAGACTCTATGCTTAAGATTTCCTAAACACCTGCTTATTACAGAGCGTGTTATGAAATATTTAAACTGAAACAATTTCAATATTATTAAATTAAAGCTTACCGCTCAAACGTGAACATCCAACGATACTGAACAGGTCCACCAATTAATGCTTCATATGCCAAGTGGACTGGTAAATGTTCCATTGAGTCGAAGAATGCAGGTGGGAAAATCCTCTCCAACTTGCATAGTATAATTGGGATGCTACTTCGTAGTGCCTGGACGGCATCAACATGTAATTCAGGTAAGCACAGATCTCAAAAGAATTGGCTCAATTCAGTTAATGGTTTCCATATGTTCTCCGGGAGTGCCTGAAACAGTAGGGGAAGTAAGCGTTGCATAAATACATGACAATCATGACTTTTCATTCCAAACATTCTTGTCGAGCTATTGTCGATACACCTGCTGAAATTTGAGGCGTACCCATCTGGAAGTTTGAGGGACTTTACCCACATTAACACATCAGACCTTTGCGATGCGGTCAGTGTGAATGCAGCCTTAGGTTTGAATACACCCCCACCTTCTAAGTCAATCACATTCAAGTCTGGATGATTGCACAGTATCTGCATATCTCTACGTGCCTTGACATTGTCTTTCGTTTTATTCTTCATATCCATTACAGTGTTGAATATATTGTCAAAGACATTCTTTTCAATATGCATGATATCAAGGTTATGTGGGAGGAGGTTGGTTCTCCAATAAGGCAATGTCCAAAAGATGCTACGCTTTGTCCAATTGTGTGTTTCCCCGTAACCTGGCATCTTGCATATGTTACCAGTTTCAATGACTGATGGCACCTGAGACACACGAGACCAAATTTCATCCCCCGTTAGTCGCTCAGGAGGGGCGGACTTCTCCAGTTTCCCTTTTCTAAAAGAAACTCTATTTCTTCTATAAGGGTGTTCAATATCCAAAAACTGACGGTGGCAATCAAAAAATGATATTTTCCGGCCGTGCTGCAGTGTAAAGGCCTTCGACTTTTCCATGCATATGGGACATGAAAGTCTACCATGAGTCATCCACCCGGATAACATGCCATAGGCTGGGAAGTCACTAACAGTCCACATGAGTGCCGCTCGAAGTCAAAAGTTTTGCTTCAGTGAGACATCCCATGTTTCAACTCCGTCATCCCATAAAAGCTTCAACTCATCTATTAACGGCTGTAGGTAAACATCAATTTTCTGCCTTGGACTACGTGGTCCTGGTATCATCGAGGTTAGAAACATATATGGACGCTTCATGCACATCCATGGTGGTAGGTTATATGGAGTGACTATCACAGGCCAGCAAGAGTACTGTCGACCAGAGGCTCCAAAAGGATTGAACCCATCAGAACACAGTCCAAGTCGAACATTTCGAGGCTCTGCTGCAAACCAAGGGTATGTCCTGTCAAAATGCCTCCATGCTTCAGCATCAGAAGGATGTTTGAGTACATTTGCGGAAGGGGCATGTACCTTATGCCATCGCATGTGCTCTGCTGTTGCATTGGATGCATAAAGTCGTTGAAGTCTAGGTATTAGTGGGAGGTGATGCATGGTCTTCAATGCTTGATCTTTTCCCACTTTACCATTTCTTGGCTTATAACGTGGAGCATCACAGAATTTGCAACTACTGGCATCTTGGTCACTTTTCCAATAAAGCATGCAATCGTTGACACAAACATCAATTTTTATATGTGCTAGACCCAAACGGGAAACCAATTTCTTCGTCTTATACCATGTACTCGGCATATTGCTGTCTATTGGCTGAGTTTCCCTCATCAACTTCGCAATGCCATCATAACATCCCACTGACATATTGTAATCCAATTTCAGATTGAGCAAACGCACTGCAGCTGAGAGTTCGGAATGTTTTTCACATCCATCCCACAATGGTGTTGACGCTGAAGCAAGGACGTCATAGAAACGTCGGACATCAGCATTCGGCTCCTCCTCCACCTCAACATTGATTGAAGGGTGATTAGGACCTACAGCATCAAACACCATTCTTTCGAACTGGTTAATCGAAGAACAATTATCTTCGTAATGCTCATGAAACCTGTAAGGCTGAGGTAGACCCCCTAAATTAACGGGTTCACCATGGGATGTCCAATTCCAGTACATTAACATGAACCCCCACTTATACAGATGAAGCCTTACCTCGTCACAAGATCTAAATTGAAGGTTCTTACATTTCCGGCATGGGCATCTAATTTGGTCCCCATTCATGAACTGAACATTAGCACATGCGAAGCTTATAAACTGTTCCACTCCCCTACTCCACTCCTCCGTAAAACCCCATTTCTCTCGGATGTAACGTTTACTGTACATCCAAGTCCGTTCGTTTCCATTCTTTTGTAGTCCGAGTACACTGCCGTACTTGTATATTCGTTGAAGCCTTATTAATTCTACTAATGTCAAACTATATGCATCAGAACATGGCAAGAAATATAAATCAATTGTCTCTACTGCCATAACTAATAATTATCCTTGAACAGCTAAGTACACAGAGATGGAGTACACATATATAGATAACATTAACGTAGTATGTAATGAACTGTGATCATCAACTAGTTTTCTCATGCGATTAAGCAAATAGTTGAATAGCATCCATACTGTACATTCTTTTTACTCCTTTGCACAACATATAGCACCACAGTAATGATATTACTTACTAGACTTTGTATTGTGTTAATGGGAATACCTATCGTTCATGTTTACATCTACTTCTGTTAAATGAATAAAACAATTAAAAGCAACGTACTAAAGTCAATTACATTCTTTATCAATTTTTACTTAAACTTGTGTGATTAAGGACTGGAGTTCAAGTTCTAAGTTTGTCGATTTGGATTCGTTATTGAAACCCATCAATTATATTTATGTTGAATAGCATCCATACTGTACAATCTTCTTATTCCTTTTAACAACATATTACATATTAATAGTAATAAAATTACTTATACGAGTTGGTATTATGTTAATGGGAATAACTATCGTTCATGTTTATTTTCTTCTTATGTTAATTGAATAAAACAAAAAAAATCAACTAGTTTTACTGACGTTGGATATACATTTTTACTTGAACTGTTATGATTAAGGACTGCAGTACTTCAATTCCTAACTTTGTTGATTTGGATTCGTTACTAAAACTCATCAATTATATAGATGTTGATTTTGTGGTGGATGCTTGCTTTTTTAAATGAAATTTTAACTTTTTCTTATTATTACCAATTAGTGTATCTGTTTATTATGAAAATTTAATTTAATCTAACCATCTCACAGCGACTTCCCTTTTTTTGTTAAATTATATTACAATGCTTTAACTGCTTTGCCAAAAGTGTAACGTACCTGTGCACATTTTTACATATTCTATCCATACTGACAACAGTTGAAATAATTTTATTTCACACTGACAATCATGCCTTACATGGTAGCATTATATGATCAGTCCAACATGCTATCACATGATACTATAATTTTTATACATCAAACTGTGCTAACTTAAAATTAATTCTCCAGTTTTTTAACACGAACTGTTAACAATATTTGTTAACTCTCTTCCCAAACAAGAGGGGTCCTCCTACATCTAGTGTTCGATGTACATGTGATCGAAACTAGCAAACTATACGTTTAATCACTCTGACAAAAAAAATAAATACACTTACAGTTGGTAGTAGATAAACAATTGAGCACAAATTTTTTTACTCTTCCTGTCCAAAACCACCTTGTACCACAAATGTCCCACGTCACTGCATTTTACAGCAACAATTGCAGTTAAGTAATCAACATATGCTGAACATTTTCTCCATAAAAGGCAAAAAAGTATCCGAAGGACGGAAGGTAGATTACCTTACTTCTCAAAAGAGAGTTAACAGCAATATGTCAAATCAGTGGCTCCTTGTACTTCTACTGAAGTGATTGTACATCCTTTAATTAAACCTACATGCAATGAATCCAAATTTAATTTTCATCTCTTTCATTGTAAGTTAGTGAATTTGGGCTAACAACAGAAAATCCACATGAATAAGAATGCATTATCTTGCTTAATTAAGAGTTTAACAACGCAACGAATCCATTAACATTACACTTAATATCTACAGTCACTACAATTTACACTTGAAATAACATGAGAAATATGTATGCTTCCTTTCAGAGATATCAGTGATGCGTCTAGGCGTACTTGTTAATCACAGAATAAAATTGACAGAAGCTTGCTTCATTATTTTCGTTTCTTTTTTAACTTCTCAGCACTGACAAACAACTACATGGTACAACTCAACAGTCAACAATGACATCGTAACTCATAATCAGGAAGCTATTCACATCAACAGACGTACTAACAACATATGTGATGTTGATCCCTTTTTTATCGCACGAGACTCGAGTATTTGTCAATTCTATTTCAGCAACTACTTAGAATGTGCTGGTTTATAGGAATATCATTTTTATGCACACCTTGAACATACTTCACATCGATATCTTATATATAAACAAAATGCGTAACTTGCATGAGCTAATAAATAGCTAACATAATTTGTGCCCCACCTTAATTAACGATAAAAAATCATTTATTTCCTAATTTTTCAATTTTTAATTTTGACATAATAACCTGAGACACACAAACCTTAATTGAATCATGTATATAGAGAAAACAAGAAGGGGTTGGGTAGGTCCTTCATCTAGAAGGAAACGTAAAGAAAAACAAATTCCTGTTGCCTTCTAGCTAGATAGTTGATTCTTCCCAATGCTTTTGTTTAAATTAATATATCTCTTAACTTTAATCAATGACTAGTAAAAGCTATATTAAAGCCTCAAATTAGTTCCATACTAATGGTAGGGAATTTTTGTTGTAGTCATCTAATAGTAGGCAAAGAACAGTCTCAGGTAACCTACACATGTCGTCACTAAGTAAGTACCCTTAACAACCATGCATTTGAAAGGAAAAAAAAAATCAGAAAACTATGTCTACCTTTGTAACATTAGGATTATTAAGCTTGTGCCACACAACAACTTCTTATGGAAAAACTGCTCTCAGTGCTGTAGCATCAGCTTCCGTTCTCTGGCCTTCTTCACCCCAGTCAAGCAACTTCACTGAAAATAAAAGATGCCACAAAAGAAAGGAAATGAACACTACTCCTCATCAATTAGTAAATTTAAAAGTTTGAGAAGCCGAGTAAAGTAAACTAAATATGTAGTAAATCACATGTCCTCTGTAGAATATAAGTACAAGAATCTTTGAACTATAACAAAAATGTCAATGTTACTTCTAACCATTTTAAGCAAAAAAGGGAAAAGGAAAAGAAAAATATTTAGCACTATATTCCTCCACTTTCCACGATTTAATATATTCTTACATTTCAGAGATTCCTGCCAGGTCAAATACCCAGCAGAAGCTTGTGCGAGCAGTACCCGGAAAGCTAGTAGGTCGAAGGTTAGTTACAACCCACGGAAAAGAAAAAAAGGGAAACATCAGAACTATGATTTCAGTCATCAAATAGAAGATAGAAAGTGGAAATGCAGTCTTGACTTCATTGGAGTTCTAATTCATCTTTGAAACATAAACAAAGAAAAACAAGAAGGAAAAGGCCATGGCATATTGACAGTTAATAATCTAAAAATTCCATAAAACAAAGAAAATTATTGACAAGTATTGCTGTGAAGCAAAAAGGAATACAGACAAGACTTGCATCAGATCTACTTTGTTTGCAAGCCATATGGCCAAATTTCTTCCTTGTACATCCAAAATGCCATCCCTCAAGACCCATATTATCATTATTTAAGAGAATGTAATTCCTAAAATGATAAATCCAAAGGAATGCACCATAAAGCTTATAGTTCAACCCAGTTTTCAACTTCTTAGTTAATTCCTAGTTCGACTGATATAAAACATGACAAGAAACACACACTAAGTGCAACATGAGAGGCAGAAAAAGAAAGGAACAACACCAACAAAGGAAGTAAATTCAAGAGGAACATAATTAAAATAATCTCTTAAAAACTAGACGAAAAAAGAATTCCTCACTCCCATTCATTTGTGGCATCTAACAACAAAGTAAAAATTCAAAAACTATTACATAAATCTTACTAGAAAGGTTTGATTACACATAATGTGGGCGCATAAATTTCAACAGCTCCGCAAATGATTTTTTGTGAAAAAAAAAAAACAGAAAAACAAAACCCACATAGAAGAGAAGGAAACACTAGAACATCAAAGAAGAGTAGCAGCGACATTAATAGTTCACAGCCAAATAAAGGCTCACCTCTTGTGGCAGTTGCTTCAAGAAAGATATTAGTTTTGCTGGGTGATCTTCTCCATCTCCATCGGCTCTTACTCTTCCAGGAGTTGCATCGAGGACCCAGACCTGTAGAAATTTATCAAAGAGTGAAAAATGACATACATACAATTACAGGATAGATCACCAATAACTAAAAATTAAACCTGTCAAACTGCTACATTGCATTTCAGGGTTTACACTTTCTTATTTACCCTTTTTACCACAGGGTGCACTGGGACACATTTGCATGTATAACATCGGGGACATGCTTGCAAAGAAATGTAAAAGTTTACGGCATAAAGAGAAGCTTAATGAATGGCTGGATAACAAATTGCTGTGTTAACATTTGCTCAGAGTTATGTTTTGCTGTGAATCATGAAACTTGGATTTGATTCTTTAGATATTTATAGCTGTCTGATTTGAAGTGCAAATGCTATTTAAAGTTGCATGATTCTCCCTTGAAGTCAACTGCTGAAGAAGATAATGATGCTTCAAAGACCCCATCTCAGAAGAAGAAGATGAAGAAACAAAGAAAGGCAGAGCGAGGTAAAAAGGTGTGTTATTGTAAGTTTGTTCTTTTGAATTCTGAGATAGTAGTCTGTGCATTGGCTTGTTTATGGGTTCAACATGGAATAGTTCATGGCTTGAAACCAGAATTTTGGCGCAGGGAGCTGATCTTATTTATAGCTGCTAAAAACCTGTATGAAGGATGGGAAGAACCAGGAACATTGACTTAAGTTTGACTTTGTGCTTGGAATGGAATGTTGATATGAAATTTTGCAGCAAAGTTTAGCTACATATTTAGGACTTATCTGCAAGTTCTCGTGCAATTTGAAGCCCTGAAACTCAACATGGCCTCTTAATATGAAGGTTGCTACTAAGACAACTTGCAGAACTTGGTACTTTTCTAATTCTAGGTGAATGACTTCTAAATTGAGGTTTTTGTTTCTAGAAAATTTTATTATGGCCAAAGAATGGGAACTATAAAGTTTGGCTGGAAATGAAGCTCCAGAACTAAAAATGACCCCTTTGAACCTAAGTTCCAAGATGATAAAATCTGCAAGAGTGACAGAATTGTGACTATGGCTTGAGCTTAAGGTTTTGATGCTTAGTTACTAGTTAAGTGGGGTCTGTGAGGTTGATAAGAGGTTATGAACAAGGTCTTGACACTTTTTCATCAAGGAAATTGGTTCCAAAATGAAATGGTAGGCTGCCTAGAAAGGGAACTTGTGCAAGTGCCTAAAGGATGTAATGTTGACCAGGAGTTTGACTTTAAGATTGGGATGAAGTATTGAGCTGAAATTTGGCAGTCATGGTTACCTGCATAATTAGGACTTTTTGGCTTAATTAGAATGAATTTGAGCCACCACAACTCAGAAATCAATTAATATGTAGTTATGCTGGAAAAGTGACCAACAAAGACATTTTGGCTTCAAACTTCAGGTAAATGGCCTGAAATTTTGGATTTCTCAGTTTGGAAAACTTTGATATGTATAAAAGAAGTTAACTGTAAATTTTGGTTCGATTTGGAGCATAGGAACTCAATTAGGCTCTTTGAGTCCAAAATATTGCTCAAATGGCTAGCAGAAGAAGAATCGCTTCAAAACCTTGGAAGAGGACTTATAAATTGGTGTATTGAGGCCAAGATAAGTTTATTATAGCAAAAATATGGTGACTGGAATGTTTGGTGTTAATTGGAACACTGCAACTCAAAATACCCTTTAAAACCAAGGATTGTGCTAAAACAATCAGCAGAACGAAACAGGCTTCAAACTCTTAAAAGAAGGCTTCAAAATTTAGGGGTTGAAGCTGGAACAAGTCTTAAATATGTAAATCAGGGTCGCTGCAAAATATTATGTCAGTTGGACAACTGGAACTCCAAAAGACCCAGTGAAATGAAGGCTGCAAGCTACTGGAACCTGCATAAGTGACTTGTTGGAGTAGGTTTGACTCAACTTGACTTTGGGCAAGAAAGGGAATTTTTTAGTGAAATTTTGCAGATAATGTTATACTGCAAAAATGGACTTACTTATGTCCTTAAACCAGATTAATACATAAAGAATTTGGTTTTGCATGTAGCCAACAAGTGTAACCCGCAGAAAAGAAGATTTGCTTGAAAATCTTGGCAGACATTTTCTGAGTTGAATTTTAAGGTTTTAAACCAAGTTGTTATAGTACAAGATTGGTTTCTGAATAATTTCAGATAAAATGACGTTGTAGAACCTTAATTGACACTCAAATCCACTATGTTTATGGTAAAACTACCAGTGGAGGAAGAGTTACTTCAAACTCTGGGTTACAAGCTTTGACAGAAATTAAGCAAACTAAGAAGAAATCAACATAGAAGGGATAAAAACGCCTTTTAGGACATGTACTGTACCGCAGAAATTTGAATAAAATACAAGTCAACCAGAAAAAAACCCATAAATAGGAATAATGAATGCTATTTTATTTCAAGGATTAGAAAACAATGCTTCTAGGTACAGTTCCGTTCTATTCCTCACCCTTCTATTCCACAAATTTTGACCTTCCGTTCTGTACAGTTCCCTCACCACCCTTCTATTCCTCACCCTTCTCTCAGATCATCTTTTCTGCTCTAATAAGATTTGCTGTAGACCAAGAAACTCGTCTACGCCACTTACCTCTGCCTTAAATTATTTCCTCTCTTACTTTGTTGTCCAACAATGTCAAAACCAAGTGATTTTTATAATCTTATCCGAGTTTACACAGGTTTATAGTATGTTCCTTAATTATTGTATTACCTGTTGCAACTTCTCCTAGATTACGGCTATAAGAATAATTATGGCTTCAGAAGCATGATACAGAAGCCTATTACCTTTGAAAAGCCCACATTCACTTGTTCTACCTCTCAGTAAGTCAATGAGTGTAGCCATTTAAGAAGCCACATATGAGAAATCAAATATATATGGAACCAAGAGAGAAGAATACAATTTTATAGCTTCTTAGCTCCATAGCTTGCAATTTGTATCAAGCTAAGGAATCTCTCTCAAAGTAAGAAAATCTCAAAAGAAATTTGATCTATTCAATAAAATCCGCTGAAAATTAACTTTCAAGCAAAAGGTGCTTTAGCGACGGCCATTCTCAGTATCTATGCATAACTAGAGAAGTTATATCTAAAACAAATATGTTAACTCTGAGCTGCTACAAATGGGGGAAAAAAAAAAAGGGTAGCAGAAACCAAACCTTGAAGTATATGATGGGATCCAATGAACGTCTCCAAAAGGTTCACAATTAGAGATTCAAGTAGCAAATCCGGTAGCCTAATATGTGCAAGAAAATAATAAATAAATATTGTTTGCATTGTATTAGAAGTAAACAGAACCTTAAATAAAAAATTACTCCACTAGGCTTAAACTAGCAAATCAGATATTAACAAAGAAATGATTAACATGACAATCATACCATATACATAGATCCTTCCGTAGCAGTGAAAGAATGACAATCTTACAAGTTGGAAGAACTTCCCACTAGAAAAGCATCAGACAAGCAAGCTGCAGCAGAGGTTCAACCAGACGGCTGAACCAATGTATTTAAGATACTTGGGCAATCAAATGACTGAATATATGGTAACATAGAAAAATGAACAAATAGGAGTCCATGTTTAATTTTCCACAAGTCCTATAAACATATACGTACAACTATGTATTTTCTAAGTACCCCATTAGCAAATATGTGTACGTCATGAAAATTTGGCTGAGAATAGTTGCCATTTGTGGGACAAACAATGCCACCATTTCACTTAGGAGGGATAAAAAGAAAAGAAAAGAAATCAAGTTGTAGTCAGTCACTCACCAAAACAATCCCTAAAACCCATCAAATTGCTATACTGGAGCTTTTGGTCTGCAAGCTTCAGTGCTAACCAGAATCTTCCAGGCACTCCACCTCTGTAGCAACAGCTTTCGGGAAATATTAATCCTAGAAGGAGAAGCAGCTGTTATAGTGAAAATTGACAAGAGACTGGTAGATACGTAAACATATGAACACACTAACTTTTTAGATTGCTCTATTCTCAGCAACAGACTAACACGAACCTCAAAATGCTGTTATACAAGTTCAGGTGCAAATCGAAGATGAGCAGCTTTAGGATTTCACACGAACAATGGTCGCACCAATACATACAACAAATAAACCAAGTCAGAAGAGTAGAGAAATGTCCTTTTGGAGCCTTTAGAGCTTTGTGTTGCATGTAAAATGAGTGAAGAGAGAAGCTAGCTAGCAAGCTAGCTAGCTTTAGGCCAGGTTCTGGATCATAGGGAACAAATAAGTTGTTTCTTTTATTATCTGCGGCAAAAGGCACTCTTGGTCCATCAAATAATTACCATTCATTGTGAAGATAAAGATCAATTAATGAAGATTTGTGAATAACAGCATAGAGTTGGTCAGAATTAATAAAAAGATTGTATGCCATATCTTTATGTGTACTCATAGAAATTAGGCATTCAAGGTCAAGGAAAAAATCCCATCCTTCATGCATTGTACGTTCGAGCTAGTCATGTATTTCACTCTATCAATGTAATGTTGCGTCTTGAAAGCTACTGTAACTAACATTTCTGTGAAAATTAACAACTTTTTATTTGTTAAGGAAGCTCATCATTTAACAAGAGCATTAACAGCTAGCCAAAGGTGTAAAATAAAAATCTGATTTTATAAATGGATTTTTCCCTTCTTATCTACAACTATAAATAGCTACTACATGAAATTATTATTACTTTTTTTAATTCCTTGTAAAGAAACAAACGAACAAAATGAAGGACTGGGCTTTGGCCGGCACATGATAGTCCTAGGTTGTCTATAGTTCGAACAGACTTCTATATGTAACTAGCCGTGCTTCGGTGAAGCTGATGGAACCTTACCTCTGCTTACTGCTTGCGCTTATCGCGACGAGTAGGTCAAATGTACGTCTTTAATAAAAGGCGGCTCTCCTGCCAAACAGTCCAAATCACAATGCAAGTCAACTAAAACCGTAATTAGAACAGACGATTCGAGACCAAAATCAAGGTGAACTGAAAGTTAGAGAGCTTAACCTGAGTCAGGAGATGGACGTCGCGACTAAACGTACCGGTAGGGAGGATCGATTACATTTGATTCGGGCCGACCCAGCAGAGCAACAGACGGTACCCTCACCGATTCGCAAAGTAGGCGACGCAAGAACGATGGGGCTTTCGAGGAGAGGTGGCGATTTAGGCTGGGGAACGGGAGGCTTCCCCTAAATTTTAGCAGGCGAGCAGTGGGTTAAAAGTGGAGAGGAAACAGGGATCCTTCGCGCAGCCATAGCATGTTACCTTCGATTCGGGCCGACCCAGCAGAGCAACTACCGATCCGCAAGGTAGGGGAGTGAAGAACGACTGGGGCTTAGGAGGGTTGGGTAGCGATTTAGGCTGGGCAAGGGGAGGGAAAGAAAATGGTAGCAGGGCAGCAGGGGTTTAGAAGTGGAGAGGGAAAGGCATCGCGCAGACAGTACAAAGAGGAGAACACGGCGCGTTGGGGGGGAGAAAAAATATTAAGTCTTACGACGGCTGTTTGTCGCTTAGAAGTAGCGACTACTCCCCGTCGCTACTTGAGAAAATATTACCCTTACCCCAAAAATAAAGGGTTAACCCTCATGTGACAATAAATCAATGGTCAATTAATATAATTTTTATTAAATAGATTATTTGTTAATTATTCAAAAAATATTTAGAGATTTGTATGTTTAATTAATCAAATTAAAAATTATAATTGTACAATCAAACAAGTCACATAACAAACGATAACTGGTTTTATATTCAATTATATTTAACATAAACAATAAGTAAAATAAAATATGAAAAATTGGAGGTCACATTATAATGATTAAATAATCGACAAGTACTAAAGGCTATTAATACATAAATTATTAGCGACTGCTAACAGTTGGTAAATTACCGTGGTCACACCTTCACGGATAACTATAAGTAAATTACCAATGTCAGGCAGCTAAACTTTAATTCGACTTAGATATCAACAAAATAATAACTTACCCACCACTCATTTCCCAAAATAATTTTTATGACTAATATCATAAAGTAGTTTATCATCTTGAATATGTCAGGTAGCGGCCCATAACCATCTACTAAACTTTTATCTGAGTTTAAGGTCCACAAATCAACAAAAGTACAAATATTTAAAAAAATATATATGTTTATGTTAAAGGAGATGACGATTGAGAATAAAAAAAAACTAACACATGAGAATTATTACTATTTTATGATGATATTGTTAAATTTAGCGATTGCTAAAAGTCACTAAATTAGTGATGGTAACATGTCACTAAATTTAGTGATATATAACCGTCACTAAATTAGCGACGCATACACGTCACTAAATTAGCGACTATAAGGCGTCACTAAAATTTAGTGACCCATAAACGTCACTAAATTAGCGACGGCAAACCGTCACTAATTTTAGCGACGCATAACCGTCACTAAAGCGAGCGACGTCACTAATATTTAGTCACTAAATTTAGCGACGTAAACCGTCACTATTAGCGACGAATAACCGTCACTAATATTAGCGACGGTAACCCGTCACTAATATTAGCGACGTATAACCGTCACTAAATTAGCGACGTTAAGGCGTCACTAAAATTTAGTGACGCATAACCGTCACTAAATTAGGGATTTTAACTATCACTTATTTAGCGAAGATAACCAAACACAAACTTTAGCAATGTTTAACAGTCAGTAAATTTTCAACGGTAAATTATCACGTAAAGCCCGGTGAAACTTTTGCGACGGATATATTCATTATGTATTAATATTTTTGTTTTATTATTCTGTTTATTTAAACAAGATTGTTTGTCGTAATGCTAAAGATACAACAACTTGTTGGATAGAAGGATCTCAATAACGTAAATAAAATTAATATAATCTTAATTAAAATTGTTTCGTGAGGAAAAAAATATCTACAATCTAAATACCTTTGTATTATATCAACTGAAATAATTTATGTTGTGTGAGAATTTGAGACGTTACACAATTTTCAGCTATAATATTTTCATTTTTCTGGTAGTGTATTCAAAAGTAATTATTTATGTTCAATCACATAACAATTTATCATAAAAAATGACAACCACATGAGAACCCAAACTTTTATTTTTTTATTTTTATTAGTTTAGTAACGGCCAACCGTACTAATTACCGTCGTTAAGTTAAGGACTGCCATCGCTAAGTTTAGCGACATGTAACCGTCACTAATTAGCGACGGTAAGCTGTCGCTAAGTTTAGCGACGTGTAACCGTCACTAAGTTAGCAACGGCAAACCGCCGCTAAGTTTAGCGACGGCAAACCGCCACTAAGTTTAGCGACATGTAACCGTCACTAATTAGCGACGGTAAGCCCTCGCTAAGTTTAGCGACGCGTAACCGTCACTAAGTTAGCGACGGTAAACCATCGCTAAGTTTAGCGATGTGTAACCGTCACTAATTAGCGACGGTAAGCCCTCGCTAAGTTTAGCGACGCGTAACCGTCACTAAGTTAGCAACGGTAAACCGTCGCTAAATTTAACGACGTGTAACCGTCACTAATTAGCGATGGCAAATTGTCGCTAAGTTTAGCGACGCGTAACCGTCACTAAGTTAGCGACGGCAAACCGTCGCTAAGTTTAGCGACGTGTAACCGTCACTAATTAGCGACGGCAAACCGTCACTAAGTTTAGTGACGGCAAGCGACTACTAGCCGTCACTAAATTCTCACCAGAATATTACCGACTATTTTGGCCGTCGCTAAATCCGATTTTTCTTTTAGTGATTTTGTAAAAACTTTTAGTCCGAAATCTATTTTGAGTGATTTTGTTTGTGCCTGCAGTGGCGATTTAGGAGTCACTATTAATCAGTTTTTAAGTTTGACTGAACATTTTTATACGGTTTATGAGAAATTATAAGATTTGTAAATCGGTTATGTTAAGAGGGGATTAAACATCCTTTAACACCCAAAATTGATATCATGGGGTTGGATTTTATCTTTTCTTAAATTTTTATTTCCTTTGATGCCTAAACCTCTGTGAAATAATTCTTATGATATTTATTTAATCTTAATTCAAATTATGAATCTTACCAAATCAAGCAGATATAGAATTTTTAGATGTTGTTAAATTTTAATCCCAAGATTTTACTAAATTTGCTGAGAATTGAAAATACATTTGAAAGGATTAATTGCAATTTGCCCTTTAAAATTTATGTGCAACTACACTTTGTCCCATTCTGTTTTAAAAATATACACTTTGCCTCTGTCTTTTTTATTACAATTTGATAGCAACTTCTCAAATATTAATTTAAATATTATGATAGATATCTTCCAATATTTCAATCCATATGGTATTTTTTTATAGTTAATGAACATTTTAAATTATCAATTTTTTATTTTTATAAATGCAAAACAATATTTTTTTAAAAATTTCAATTAATTATAAAAAATACTATACAAATTAAAATTACTTGAAGATAACTGTCATACAGTCTAAGAGCCAGTCCATTTTAACTTAAGATCCAATTCATTTAAACTTAGGTCAACTTAATCTAAAATGACTTATTTTTATTTTTATATGTTTTTACCTATAATTAATTTTATTTGAAAGTTAATATTATATAGTTATAATAATCCATTCAAAATAAAATTTTTGAAATTATTTTAAATTTTTATGAATTTTTATTTTCTAATGTCTAAGAATAGAAAAATCATAGATATTTAACAACATCATGAAAATCTACTTTTAAATAAATTATTATATTTTCATAATATTGAATTTTAAATAAAATTGGTTCCAAATGAAAGAGGTGTAAAAATAAAAAAAATTATTTTGGATTAAGTTAACTTAAGTTAAAATGAATTAGCTTTAAGTCAACTTAATCCAAAATAATTTATTTTATTTTTACATTTTTTTACCTAGAACCAAATTCATTTGAACCTATATTATGCAGATATAATAATCCATTTGAAAATAGATTTTCATGATATTATTAATTTTTATGAATTTTTATAGTTTTATGCATTTAAAAAGAAAAAATTAAATTTTTTTTAATAAGATTATAAAAATTGTATTTTCAATGGATTATTATACCTAAATAATATTGGCCTGTAAACAAGTTTAGTTTCAGGGGAAAAAAGATTTAAAAATAAAAACATGTCATTTTGGATTAAGTTGACTTAAGTTAAAATGAATTGACTCTAAATTAAAATTTTAGAAGTTATTGTTAGACTGTATTAAAAATGTATGAGACAAAGTATATATTTTTAAAATATAAGGGGCAAAATTTCATTCTACCTAAACCTTAAGGAGCAAATTGTATTTATGAAACCATTGCTAGAATTGAGTTCTCATACTAGGTAGAATAGGTATCATTATAGAATAAGTTGATTACTGTTCACATACGATCCATCCTAGATTGACCAACCACCCACTATTATCCCTTATCCAAACCATGTGTTTTATTAATTGGATTTGAAACAAAAAAATATCTATTTGGGGACTTTACCAAGTTTATAAAAATAATTTTATTGATACTATTATTTTATTTATTAATTTAATTTAATCAAACTTAATATTTTCAGTTTCCAAGTTAAATATTTAAGTGCTTTCTAAAAACTTAACATCTACACTTGTATCTAAAAGATGAAAGTGGTTAATATTCATTAAAAGGGATGTTTGGTACTGGCATGGTACCAATGACTTGGTATAAGTTTGAAGAGTGAAAATTGTGTTTGATATGCATTGATGACCATGATGTTTATATTTGGAGTAATGTTCCCCAGAGACATAAAGCGTAACAAAAAAAAAAAAGTGGCATTTGAGATACATGATTAAAAAAGATAAATTAATTATTTAACCTATAAATATAGCGTAAACCTTTAGTTCTATTTGATGTCAACAAATCTTTGGATGACTCAAATAAACAAAACTTAACGAAACAAGAGTAAAAGGATAATGCTATTAATGACTGAAGTGCCAAACAAAGATAAGGTAGGGACTTAAAGGAAGAAAAATGGAAAAATAGGGATTTTACCAAAATGAAAAGGTTGAGTCGGGATGGCAGAGGGTTTCGAATGTTTACCATTTTTCTTTCCTAATTTCTCTTGAATAATGACCCTTACTTGTAGCGAGAAAGTAAAAACGTGATTAACAAACAAATTTGAGATTAAAGTCTCATCAAAATAGAATTTGTGGAGGTCTAGTTCTCATAGGAAATAATTTGGTCTAAATATTAGTTGAAGTACAAAAAAAACTCTTAAAACTGTTGATCAGGTCTCAAAGTGCACACAAATTTCCAATTTAACCCAACACTTCAAGGGTTTGTCAAATTAGCCTAGAATTTTGTAAAATTGCCAGATTTTGCCAAAATCTTGTGTAATTTTCAGATTTAACTCAAACTCTTGGAAGTCAACATATTTGCCCCCAAATTTTCAATTTTTCCCAGAATCTTTCAAAAAGCTCCAATTCACCACAAATAACCATTCTAAATCCTAAAAATCTATAATATGAAATAATAACATAATCTAAATGTACCTAGACAGCTCGACCTACTAACTAGGTAAACCTTGAAACGAGCAAAATAACCTAATTGTCCTATCAACTCAAACCTGTCCAAACTTAATTCAAACTTGAAATCAACTCAAATCCAAATAATCTGACTTAAACCTAACTTGGACGCAGATTCATGATAATTCAATTAAACTAAATCTGAATATCTAATCCAATTCTGACTTGACTCACCTATTTTTCATCCCTAGCAATATATAAGCTCTTTAGTTGCTTGCATGGAATTAAATATCACGGGTAAGTAGTACGTGGCACAAATGTTTTCTCACTTTGTCATTTTATCGAGTGAAATATCACGACATTTCACACACCATTCACTTTTTGTTTATATTTTGTCTAAAAACTGTGATATACCACAAATAACATGAGATACGTTTGCAATATTTTATTTTTCACGGATGTGTGAGATATTTTTTTTTTGTCATTTTACATTAAAATATCATAAATTTATAAAACATTAAAATATAACAAATACACATATCATAAAATAAATAGTTAATTTTATTCTTTTGGTTACTTTTCTTAATTAATATAAAAATTTAATAGTTACTTTGAGCAATCTAGGAACTCAATGTGGTATTAGAAAATATATAGTTATTATTAAAGTATTATTTTTTTTCCTCTTATGTCAATAAATTAGTTTCTTTCTTAGTATTATTTATTTTTCTCTATATATAACATTTTTTAATATTTTTTGTATTAGAAAAATATCTTCTATCATATATATTTTATTTATATTTGAAAAATTATAAAGAAAAAATTAGAATACATATAAAATATAAAAAAAAATTATTGAATTTATGTCATCTTAAAATAATATTCTAACATTTATTTTTTTATTTAAATGGGAACGGTATGTAGTGTGGTATAACATATGGTATACATTAAAAATTTGAGGTACAGTATACCTAGCGGTAACAATATTTAACACCTTAGCTGCTCGTATCTTGAAGGTAGAATATTATTGTTTTTGTTTTCCAATTTTTAACATGTTGAGTTAGGAGTGGACCATCCTATTCTTGGCATAGTTTGATTATGGGACAAGGTGTTCTCAAGCCAAGCTGGTAGCGTTTGGCAAGTCATAGGAACGAAATTTCTATGCGGTTTGGCAACTGGATTTATTCGCCTCCTGCTTAAACTAAGAACTGTACCTATTTCTTTCGATTCTTTGTTTGAACGTTGGTGATTTTGTTGATGAGGAAATGAGGATGTTGTGTGAGTCGGATTTACATCCTATTTTTCATCCTCTTTATATCTTTTATATTCTATTAGGCCATGTGAGCAGATATAAATGATAGATTTATACTGGAAATGACAGAGAATGGTGAATTTTCAGTGAAGTTGCATATCATTTAGCACTTGTTTTGGTTGGAGATTATATTGAAATCTCACATGATGACCAAAAATTCAAAATGCTTTCAAATGCATTACTTCCAGGGGATAATCTCCGCTATCATGGTATGAATGCTGTCGTCTGAATGTGCGGTGTGCAGTAGTGGTGAGAAATTTTAAGTCATATATTTTTGCCATGCCCAATAGTCAAGGTATTAAATATTGTTATTGTCAGGTATATTATACCTCATATTTTTAATGTATACTGTATGGTATATCGCGCCGCATATCATTATCATTTTCATAAAAAAAATAAATGTTAGAATATTATTTTAAGATAAAATAAATTAAATAATTTTTTACATATTTTTATATGTATTCTAATTTTTCTCATCATAATTTGTCAAATATAAATAAAATATATATGATAGAATATATTTTTTATGCAAAAAAAATATAAAAAATGTTATATATAGTTCAAAATAAATATTAAACAGTAAAAAACTAATTTATTAATATAAGGGAAAAAAATAAATAATACGTTAATGATATAATAATACATTTTCTAATACAAAAAAAAAATAAAAGCAAAAGCAAAAGAAAAAGTAACCAAAAAATAAAAGTAAATATTTATGTTAAAATATGTGTATTAATTATATTTTACTATTTTATATATTTATATACGATATTTTGATGTAAAATAACCAAAAAAATATTTTACACATGTCCACACAAAATAAAATAATGTGATATATATTATGCAATATTTACAGTATACTATGATTTTTTAACAAAATATATATAAAAAATTACCGGTATTTATACCGTATACTGTTTATCTGGTATTTAATTCCATGCCCATAGCTAAACAGGTATGGAATTTCTCCTCTTCGCCAGTTTTTTGAGATCTCTTGTTTCTACTTTCAGTCAAAGTGAGCAAAAAGGGGACGTATTGTTAGTAAGCCTGCTGGAATTAAAACCAGTTGGACGTAAAGCGAGATCTCCAAACTTACAGCTCCACCATTTTTGCCCGTTTCTCTTTTTCCTTTGAAAACTTATTTGAGCGTCGGCGACTCATACAGAAATTAAATTCATCGGTGGCTTTTGGCTTCTAGCTACAATTGTTCGAGTATGGAACTGAAAATACAACAGTAGTCGTAATGGGTTCGAGTAAGAGGCTTACTTGTGACGGAAGCCCAGTGCCAGCGGGCCACACTAGATTGCGCTTAAACCTCAAAGCAAGAGTTATGTCCCGACCAAAATAAGACACGAAGACAGCCCAAACCCAAGCAACCAAAATACGAAATTCCTCATCTCATTTAAGAACTAAAAACAGAGACATTAACTTGAACCATATCATTACTTTCGGTATTTAATACTAGCATCTCAAAGACATTAGTCTTATTTGCTCAGGATATAATTAGGTACCTAAACACAGATAATTGTTACCTTTCCCTTCATTATAATATGGAACCTAATTGTATATTACCATTTGTGTTAACAGTTGGCAGAAAGATAACAAAAAAAAATAGATGAAAATGAAGAAAATGTAAAGTTATATGTCAAATAGTGGGTCAACAATTTTAATTCAAGTAAATTATACACCTCATTCCACTATAGATCGTGATCTTCCATAAAAGTTCACAAAATCCATTTTTATAGAAAAACAATTCAAACTTTGAACGGCTGATGCATATAAATATATTGCAATTTGGGTTTGTTGTGTATTAGAAGAGACAATAATTAAAGAATAGGGTGCAATTAATTAATTGGAAGCAGTTTTAAGTGGGGTGCCAGTACCATTCAAAAGTGTGACCCTTGCGCTCTACTTATTATTACTATTATTCGCTGGACTCATAAGCTTGTTGACCAACTTGTGTGCTGGGCAGCTAATTGAACAGGATATACATTAAGGGAAACTTAAAAAATAAAATAATATTACATGTACGTGTCAAGTTGACAAGAAACTCCTTACTCAGCAGATCGTAGAGTACAATTAATAAAGTATTGCAGCGTTCCTCCCCTCGGAAGAAATGTCTGAGCCCATCTTACATGACACATAGCAGCCTAGTATGTTTTTTTTATCTTTTTCTTATGTTTATTTGGGAATATCTCATTCATTAATTCAAAACTAATATTCTTCAGTTACTTAAAGTTGAACGTTGAAACAAAAATATCTCTCTCAAATAAATGTATTTCATACATACAATAAACTGAGATTCCAATAGGTTATAAATATGAAATTAAGTGTTGTGAATATAGGGTGCAGCGTAAGTTGAGAGAGAGAACAGTGACGATAAATTATGTAAGAAAAGTGACGCATGGGCGATAAGTGTTGTGACTAGGGTTCATAAGATTCCACTTGGTTTAACAATGTATGGGCTATATATAGGTTTTACTAATGAACTTATTCCATATGGATTAATGGTTCCATTAATTCATCTTTCCAGTCGATTACCGTGTGCATTAATATCTAAGAAGTTTAGTCAGTTTTGTGAACCTATTTTTCCACTCTGTCATCATAGATAAGTTGACTAGTCCATGAAATCATTAATTTATTATGCAAAATTTATTCATCTTTTCATTCAATTACTATAGTTTTTCCAAACCTACAACCAGTTCTAGATTCAATGTAAAATCTTTAGCATAAATGAGCAAATGTTTTTTTATTACGGAAACAATTATATTGTATATACTTAATTTAATCCATAAGAAAATCAAAAAGCAAAAAAAATATACTAGATTAAGTTCCGTAGAACTGGTCCGGCCGGTTGCATTATATATATGGAGCATATAGATGTTACGTGGGTTGGGAAGTTGCCATGAAGCGGAGAAAAAGGGTTGTAACAGCTGGGTCAATTAATGAATTAAATTACTGACAACGCACCCACTGGTCAGGGTCACCTCAGCCATCTTCTTCCCCCGAAGCTCTCTCTATAAATTAATCCTTCCCACTTCTCTCTTTTTCTGCAGCATTAATATCTTCACTATTCCCCCCCTCCTCTCCTCCCTGTCTCCCTCTTGTTTGTTTTTTCATCAGAACATGACTGCTACATTAGTACATGAGAAAACCCTTCAAGGTGGCCTCCATAGCCTCGCAAGGGAAACCAATCCTCCTCCCGCCGCTAGAAGGTACTTGTAACGCTTCAATACTTCAACTGTTTCTTCTTCTTTACAATGCCACTGAATCAACCATTTTTCTCACAGATTGGAGGGAAAGGTTGCCATTGTGACGGGCGGCGCGAGAGGGATAGGGGAGGCGACGATCAGGCTTTTCGCCCGACACGGGGCCAAGGTCATTATCGCCGACGTCGAAAACAACCTCGGCACAACGCTCGCTTCCTCGCTGTCTCCTTCTGTCACGTTCGTTCACTGCGACGTCGGCTGCGAGGAACAAATCGAGAACTTGGTTGAATCCACCGTGTCCCGCTACGGGCGTCTCGACATCCTCTTCAACAACGCCGGCGTACTGGGGGACCAGAAGAAGCACAAGAGCATCGTCGACTTCGACGTGGATGAGTTCGACCGCATCATGCGCGTGAATGTGAGAGGAGTGGCATTGGGGATGAAGCACGCCGCTCGCGTGATGATCCCACGGGGGGCTGGCTGCATCATCTCCACCGCCAGCGTGGCTGGCGTGATGGGCGGGCTCGGCCCGCACGCGTACACGGCGTCGAAACATGCGATCGTGGGGTTGACGAAGAATGCGGCTTGCGAGCTGGGGAAGTACGGGATAAGGGTGAACTGCATTTCGCCGTTTGGGGTGGCCACACAGATGCTGGTGAACGCGTGGAGATTAGGAGGCGGTGGAGAGGAAGAGGACGGCTGTTTGCATTTCGGGGCGCCGTGCCAGGAGGAGGTGGAGAAGACGGAGGAGTTTGTGAGAGGGCTGGCGAATTTGAGAGGGCCAACGCTAAGGGCTAAGGATATTGCTGAGGCCGCTTTGTTTCTTGCTAGTGATGAATCCAAATACGTTAGTGGTCACAATCTTGTTGTTGATGGTGGAGTTACCACCTCCAGAAATTGTGTTGGGTTGTAACAAGTAATTGTTAATTCTTTTATTTTTTGAAGGAACCAAGTAATATGGGCAATGACACCAAGTATGTCTTCGCATTCCACGAGCTCACAATCAAACAGAGTTATATTAGTTAAAGTGAGGTTTAATCGAAACTACAATTTCTTCCCTATTGTTTGAAATATACCAATATTTTGGGCACTTAACAGTCAAAATTTGATCATGCAAGTTGGCCTTTAAATTTCTTCAATCAATAATGCTAATTAAACTATTTTTTTAGGTATTCGAAAGCATTATTATGAGTTTACAAGAGAAGAAGATACTATTACTTATATACTATTATAATTAAGAGAAGAAAAATGCCTGTGCAGAGCAACTAAACCAACTTATTTATGATTTTATATAGGAAATAAGGAGGCTGAAATGGAACCCAAAATCTTCTCAAATGTCCCCTTAAAAACTCCATCTATTACATTAATTGATAAAATGAAGAACGGATGAGCAGTCATTGCAGAGTGAGATGTACATAAAACCGAAACCTACAAGTCCAGGGTCCTTAATTAGTTTCATTGACAGGTGTCCACAAAACATTTCTATTGGTCATACGTATTAGAAAGTGAAACATTTCTTGGGTCCTATATAGGACTTTGTCTAAGTATAATTTGACGCACTGGTTGTTACTTTGAATTTAGTCGGACATAAATCAATTATGTAAAATGTTTTTCTAATCCGATATTCTTTATATCATTTAATTTTTTCATATAATTTGATTTGAATTTATTCATATTAGTATTTATTAAAAAAAATTAAAAAAATATATTTAAAAATTATATATTTTTGATTTATCATTCTTATATAAAAGTTCTTGATTTATATACTAAAATATTAAAAATAAAAAATTATAAATTAATTACTTAAAAAGTAAATTGTGTAAAGAATATGAGATGAAGAGAGTACTAGTTTACAACTATCATTGTCCTTCAAATATGTTATCAGATTAATTACTAAATAAATAATTGTGTTAAATTTGAAAGTCTTATTTCAATAACAAGCGTTCAATTTCACGTGCAATCTACAATAACTCAAATACTATAAGAATCTGAAAGTGGTTTGAAGTCTTTTTATTAAGCTATTTTCACTTGCATTACATCCTACTTTTTCCTCCCATGAAAAGATGACAACCTAGTCGGTTAAAAGATGTCCACATTAGTTGCCGACAATTAAAAAAGAGACATGTAATCGACTAATAGTCAATCAAAACAAATACAAATGCTTTCTTTTTTATATTTTCCCAGTCAAAAAAGTTGGGACATTGGGAAGTTGTAAACTTGAACTAGCATTCATTTCAATTTTCAGAAAACGATACTTCATATCAATCAAAACCCCCCCTCCCCCCCCCCCCCACTCACCTCCCCCCCCCCCCCCCCCCCCCCCCCACTCACCTAGTAGCTAGGCTAGCTAGCCACACATATCCTATAAGTTTTCTTTTTCGTTTTCCTTTGGTCCGCAAGTTTTGGTTTGTGGTGGGCCGCAATTTGTCATTTACGAACAGTGATCGATTATAATAATAGAGGTCTGACTTTTGATTTTTTTTTTAATTTAGAAACATCATACAATATGTCAGTTTTTTTTAAACCAAAATAGTAATTGAACTAATTTTTGTGTAAATAATGAAGAATTTGGAATTTAAATGTAAATATTATCATATTACTCGGAATCGTTAACCATTAGGGTAAATGACTGGAGATAGTCAGACTATCTTTTATGTTGCCATCTAAAACAAGTCGACATGTACCAGTTTGAGTTATTCTAAACAAAAAGAATTAATTCATCCAAAACATTATGATACATTCATTTGAATACTAGATACCAAATCAAGAAAATCAGTGTTTCGCGTAATGAATGGAGGTAAAATATAGTATTTCAGCTTAAAAAAAATAAAAGACCACTGTGTGTGGGGGGCCGGTTACAGCTAAATCCATTAGCTGGCGCAAGCGCAGTGTTTGATTTTCCAAAGAAAGAGGAGAATAATTGTACGATACAATATTATACATTATGATTCATGGTACAAATAATGCAGTATTTAAATAGGGGTAAAATTATCCCAATTGGCCTCGTACTAAGAGCTCCAAGATATGGAGAAAGTTCATAATTTGAATCCTATCATATTCAATTTTTACAATATACTTAGGAAAAGTTGGTTCAATTATCATTTTTGTTTAAAAAAAGTTGATATGTCTTTTCCCTAATTACTACAATAGTATATTTTTTACTGTAAACTTATATAATACTTCTGAATATAAAAAAAATAGAGATAACATTTATGGAGGATCATCTAGCTTATTTTTGTGTCATAAATAAGTATATGACATTAAAGTAGACTTATCAAAATACCTTAACTCTTATTGCATTTTCCAATCAGGTACTTTAAGTCAATTCCATCATTAATTTTGATGAAAATAACTTGTTTTTATATTCTAAATGAGTATTTTACTTTAAAGTGGACTTTTTGAAATATCTTAACTCTTATTGCACGTTTCAATTAGGTACTTTAAGTCAGTTCCATTATTAACTTTGATGAAAATTGTTGATGTGACATACATTAACATTAAAATAACACTTTTAGTCATATAATTGTTCTGTCAACAATTTTTAACTTATAAACATTTCTCATGGCCTCCTTCATCCTCATCCACTTTCCATTCTTCACTGCCACCTACCATGCCCTCATCCCCATGGCTTGCTGTCGTTATCTCTAGCCCTATCACTATAACACATATGTAAAATAACAATTGAAAATTCGTTATTGAGAGTCAGTCATTAGGTGTTTCAGTTGCGAAGCAATTGAAAGTAAAAATGTGCACTTTTAATTGCAATTGATAGACGATTGAAAGTTTCAGTCACCTACATATTAGTCAATTTTTAGTCAGAAACTCTTTATAGATTTGACTATAATCACCCTTTAGTCGGTTTTTTATGTGTCCAATTTGCCTCAGTCACCTCTTAGTGGCTATGTTGATTTAGAAGTTTTGGGTTTTTAGGGTTTGAGTTTTTGTTATAGTTTAGGATATATGTATTAGGATTTTTTTTGTTTTAGGGTTTGAATTTTTTTTTAGGGTTTAGGGATATAGAATTGGGATTTAGGGTTTTTAAGGGATTAAGGGTATTGGAGATAAATTTAGGGTTTGGGATTTTTATTTAAGGTTTAAGGTTTGAAATTAGTATAGGGTTAGGGTATTAATTCAATCAATTTAATATTAGGGTTTTGGGATTTATTTTAGGATTAATTTAGTGTTTTTTTATGATTTAGGATTTGAGAATTTTTTTAGGGTTTAGGGATATATATAGAAATAGGATGGTTTAAGGGTATTTAATTAAGTATTAGGGTATTGAAATTTAGGGTATGAGATTTGCATTTAGGGTTTAGAATTTGGGGTTAATGACATATATTAAGTTTAGGGTTAGGGTAGGGTTTGGCGTTAATGGTATAAATTAGGTTTAGCATTTAGGGTTTAATTAGGGTTTGTATTTAGGGTTTTGGGTTTAATTAGGGTTTAGTGTTTAATTAGAGTTTGTATTTAGGGTTTAGGGTTTAATTAGGCCTTGTATTTAGGGTTTAGGTTTTAGGGTTAATGGTAGTTAGGTTTAGAGTTTAGGGTTTAATTAATATAGTTTGTATTTAGGGTAGGATTAAAGGTAGTTATGTTTAAGGTTTAGGGTTTAATTAGGGTATAGGTTTTAATTAGGATTTATATTTAGGGTTTAGGGTT
Organism: Aquilaria sinensis; assembly: GCA_005392925.1. NCBI lineage: Eukaryota > Viridiplantae > Streptophyta > Magnoliopsida > Malvales > Thymelaeaceae > Aquilaria > Aquilaria sinensis. Next base: position 70,278 of record SMDT01003026.1, on the reverse strand, counting down.
TAGGGTTTAGGGTTTAATTAGGGTTTGTATTTAGGGTTTAGAGTTTAGGATTAATGGTAGTTAGGGTTAAGGTTTAGGGTTTAATTATGGCTTAGGATTTAAGGTTTAAGGTTTTTGTGTATGCATGTAATTAGGGTTTGTATCTGTTTTAGGGTTTAATTATGGTTTAGGATTTAGGGTTTTATGGTTTATATTTAGGGTTAAGGGATTATGGTTAATGGTATATAATTAGGTTTAAGATTTACGATCTAAGGATATAGAACTAGGGTTTGGGATTTTAGGGTTTTTGGGGGTTTAGGATTTTATGTGTTAGAGTTTAATTTAAGGTTTGCATGTTTAGAATCTAATTAATTGTCAAGATATGAGAATTGTTCTTATGGTTCTTACTTTCCTGTATATGATATACTTTTTTTTATTAATTTTAACTTTTGAAATTATGTATATGGAGAAAATTTCATGAACTTATATGTATTTATGATTGTACCACATATGTAATTATATTCATGTATGTACACACACACACACACACACACACACACACACACACACACACACATATTTATGCACATATTTATGATTGTACTATATATATATATATATATATATATATATATATAATTATATTCATATATACATATATTTAATTTTATATTTGTACTATATATGTGTGTATGTGTACGCGCTGTATCTATGAAAATATAAAGTAAAAAAACTAGAAAAATAATGAACATAGTAACTAAATTTTGACTACACTCATGTATGGGGTGACTGTATTCATGGCTTTTGTGATTGACGTTGTCAGTCAAGGTTCAGTTGCGTTGTAGTCGGAGTTCAGTTACTCCAGCTACTTCCCTTCTACTTCTTTTTTTTTTTACTCAGTCGAAGTTTAAACATTTTGCTCTTATTCCATTTTCGTCTCTCACTCTCATCGCACTTTCTTTTCCACCCATCCAACTCGTTGTTCGCCTTGCCCTTTTGCCCTACCATCTGCCTTGTCGTCCACTTTTCCCGTCTGCCTCGGTCATCCTTGTCGCCTCATCATCCGACGTTGCCCGTCCACCTCACCTCCTTGGCCTCATTGCCATCGCCTCTTTGGCTTGCCTGTTGTTCCTCGCCGTCGCCTCCTTGGCTTCACTTTCATCTGACTCGGTCTCTTCCTCGGCCTCACCATTGTCCGCCTCACTCTCCTCCTCGACCTCGCCACCATCCGCCTCGGTCATATTGGCCTCTTTACCTCTGCCTTGGCCTCCTCCACCTTGTCCACCTCGATCTTGTTGAGATCTAAGTTTTGAAATTGTGATTTTTGAAATTTTTGAACTATGACTATTATATTGAAATTTTTGAATTGTCCTATGGATCTAATTTTGAATTTTTTTAATTTTATATTTTGGTATGTATGTTGACTTTTATATTAATGTAAATGTGTTTTATTTAAATTTTAATTTCATCATTTTGTTTATTTTATTATTAATATTTAAAATAAGATAATATTCTTAGCAATTTAATAAAATTATCAATTAAATAGAAAATGAAATAAATAATTGATTAAATTAAATAATATTAATTAAACAATAATTATATTAGATAATAATGTATTTTGTTTGAAAAATAAAAATTTTTATTGGCAGTCGCTAATATAGCGATTGAACTAATCTGAATCAGTCAGTTGTAGGGTGTAGGTAACCTACAATATTCTTGACTGATTTTTTACTGGAAGTTTCAGTCGTTTTTTGCAGTCAAGATTCAATAGCAGAGCAGTTGCTTCTAGCCAGTATTGTGATTGAAACGTGACTATACTTTCAGTCGCGATTTTGCATCTATTTTGTAATGATGGGCCTTCAACTTGTTTCTTAGTTAAACCACATAGGATTTTGACTTTATTAGCCTTTATTTTTCCTGATGCTCTTTGGTTTTTGTTTATCACAATCAATTAAACCAACACCATTTTCTTTCTTTTCTTTTAGAACTCTTAGCCCTTTCCAACCATGAATCGACTTTATGAGCTTGCTTGTGACCTTTAGGAACAAGAGTGTTTGCTCATGCACCACCTCAAGCACCTATGCTCTATCAATCACCCCTGGCAGCTACTCCCAATTGATGCCTAAGCCTTTACTCCTTTCATCTTTAAAAGCCTCATCTAGACTCTTTATGGCAATACTATCATCGATTTCTTTATTGCACATTTGGGATTAGTGGAAGAAGCATTTCGAGCATGTTGAAGGACATCTAGCCCACTTTGTCATCCTCACTGACGCAGGAAAATCACTCTCCAATTTCCATAACTTGAATTTAACTCGGGCTCATTATTTTAATCATTGGACTGATTCATGGGTTTATTCTCTATGCCTTTTCATAAGTGCCAATTTCTATAGTCAAATTTGTTGACTTTTTATAATTTTGACCATCTTTTGTTACCTTTTAATCCCATAATTTGCTCCAATTCTTGCTTTGTTCTCTTTGTTTATATGTTAGAGAAAGGGACAAAAACCTCTGATCAGAGTAAGAATGGGCAGAATGAAGAAACAACCTTGTTCACTGACACTATGGTGCCATCATATAATGTTGTTGTCCTTTTTGCCGAGCCTTGGGTGAATGGGGCTACGAGTTCATACCTTGGACATTGCAGCAGCAATTCCACCTTATTCTAGCACTATGGCAGCCCTGCACATGGATTTTTTGGTCTCTCATTCCCAAATTTGAATATAAGCTTGCAATTAATGGAGAAAATTTTATCTTTTTAGTGGTTGGTGAGATTAGAAAGCCTTATTACTTAGAAGGATCTAGAATTGGGAGAGGCATTCATATTCCAAACTAGGAGTTAGGTTTTCATCTTTATGATTTCTTTTCCATTTTTCATCATTTTATGGAGGATATCCATTGAAAAGTTACTTGAAGAAGGCTAGGAATTTGGAGGATTTCTTGAAGACTTGAGGAATCAAATATCTTTTAGTCTACTTGGGTTTTTTCTTTCATCTTTCTTATAACTAGACATGGATGCTATGTTGTTTATTTTATGTTTATGTTTAGTTTGATTATAAATAGCCTCCTGTACAATTTCTATGGTTGTGGCCACTTAACATGATTTTGTTGGTTGACTTGAATGGCTATTTGACTTTGGGTTTCCTTCAATACTAGTTTACCCTTCTCTTGAGTTTATTGCTATGTTAGTTAATTGATGGCTATAATTAATTACAATGTGGAATGCTTTTAAACTATTGAAAAAGATTAAAAATGATTGAATTTATGAGAAAAGTATGGTAACAATAGACTTGTCAGGAAACTAGTTTAGGTTATTAGGTAAAGGTAAATTGAGCTTAATTATGCTTTTAACTAAGCTAGAAATTGGATGGGAGTCCTTGTTGAATTTATAGTAGGGAGCGTGACCTTTCACTTGGAAAAGTAGGGACTCAATAAGTTAACTTCATCCACAAGTAGGAAAGTTAAACTATTGACCCTAATTCATTAACTAATTGATATTAAGCAACGAAAATCATAGGAAGAATGTTTCATTAATTTGGAAAAAAACCCATAAAAATTTACATTACATTGTTTGCTCTTTGTTTAGTGAAATTTAAAGTAGTTTAACTTAGTTCAATTTAGTCCTTGACAAGCAATTCATCTATATCTTTAATTATTTAGCTAAAGTAGGCCTTAAGTTAATGGTAATTATGAATCAATACAATCAATCTTTATAGGAAGGATACCTATTTACTTTTTCTATATGTGTTCGATGCACTTACTCAATAACTCAAAGAAGTCATTTACATTCTTGCCTCCCAAGCAACCTACCCTACAAGTAAATTAAAACTATATAAGTTAGAGAAAAGGCCAAAAGTTTACCCGAATTGATATGGATGGGACACAAAAATAAAATAGAAATGGTATTGTAAAAGAAACGATAAATTTTAGGTGGACCAAGAATGGTGTGGACCATTAAGACAATGGCAAGCATGCAATAAAAGAAGGAGATGAGGCAGTTGCAGGCCTCAAGTGGATCTTAGGACTCCAATTGTGGAAGATGATGATGACAAGGTAGATGCCAGAGAACATGAAGAAGAAGAAGATAAGGATATTAAGGAAGGATATAAATTAAATGAAGCACATTAAATTGTGATCTAGGTGTTGTTCAATGGCATGTTAGAGTTATGGTTCTTAAACAATTTATACAAACTCAAGTTTAATTCAAACCAAAATCAAATTAGATCATGTGAAATTGAGCCCTCAAATAATAGGGCTGTTGATCTCCGATCTGTACCCTGTAGAATTAAGCTATCCATTGGTGGCTTTCACGAGCAGTGGTGGCCAGAGAATAGGACAAGATGGCGGTGAAGAGCAAGAAGAAAAGAGGGATAAGGGAGGCCATGGTAAAAGTTCAAGAGTTAGAATTGCTGATAGGAAAAGCTAAACGACTAGAAATGTTATTTTACAATTCATTTTAGGGGGCGTTTGTTTGGGTTTAATCCCATTAATGGGTCAACGGTTTTGGCTGGTCAAAAGAGGGAACAAGCATGAGAAATGAAAATGGGCTAAAAGTTGGGCAAATTTATGGCTTATGCCACTCTGTTTTTTGCTCATACAAAGGCATTGAAGTTTTTAGCCTGCTCTCATTCCCTTCCCTGCTAGCCATCATCACTGTTGGAACTAACTTGGCCTTTTTCCGGTCCAGTCCATTCCTCTTTTTTTGTGCTTTTCCTCTTCCTTAAAATTTGCATCTATGTCAGCGACTTCATCTCATTTCAGCTGTGTTCTTCTTCATCAAGATCATAGAAAAGAAGAAAGGTCGGGCATCATTTGGGTAACCTTCGAAGACGCTGAAGCTATAACTTTTTTTTTCTTTTCTAGGTTCCTCTGAATGATTTGCTTAATTTTGTTAGTTTGGGTTTTGCATTCTTGTAACTGCTATTTTAATTATGAATTGTCTACTTTACTGATGATTAGCCTTTGTGATTTGTGTGGATTTACTAGATCGGGAAAAGGCTACGCTGGATACGGCGGTGAGGGCTGTAACTAATGGTGATGATAGCTGACAGTGAGGGGAATGGGGGTGGGTTGTAGAAATCACAATGGCATGCTCGTAATTATCATCAACTTCAGCCCTTTTCCCATTTCACACTTTAACCCCATCCTTTGACCAACCAATAGTTTTGACCCATTAATGAGTTTAATGTGAGCCAAACTAGTCCTCAATATTTTTATGTCACCTCAGCAATTTTTGTTAAAATTAACGATGAAATTGATAGAAAATATTCAATTGGGACACGTGATAAGAGATAAGGTACTTTGATAGGTTAACATTAAAATCAAGTATCCATTTAGAAGACCAAAATACATTAGGTAACTTTCATGGACTTATCAGTTTAAATAGTAAAAACTATGACCAATTAGAATATATGGGGGTTTACGAGGTTTATGAAAAAAAAAAGTGAAAATGAAAAGCTGTCCAAAATAGAATTGATGTAGGTTTCTAATTCTAATGTTGGACTTGGGTTTACGAGGTTTATGAAAGAAAAAGTGAAAATGAAAAGCTGTCCAAAATAGAATTGATGTAGGTTTCTAATGTTGGATTTGTTAGGAGGAGCAGACTATAATAGTTTTTCTTTCCGCAATAAGAGCTGGATGGTTGGATGGTTGATTTGATGAGAAAAGCTAGGGAAAGCTTTGTGAATAACTGAGCAAATTAAAAAAAAAAAATGAAGCAAGGTCAACATGGGACAAGCCTTTTATTAAATAGTTTCAATTCAAACTCAATTTTTGAAACAAATCTAATGAGTTTTGGGTCAATTTGAAGCTACATTGTAAGGTTGAGTTCTTAATAAGCCAAGTTTTGAGTTTGAAACTGTTCGATCAAATTCTTATCAAATCTAATATAAAAAAATAATATTAGTTTTATTTTTAATATATCTATATCCTAAAATTTTATTTGTTATTTCTTGAATTGAACTTGCATTGAGCTTGAACTTATTGAGCCATCAAATTGAGTACGAACCTTTTCAAGCAGAGCTTCAAATCCTGTTTTCCAAGCTTGTTGAGCTCAAGCGAGCAATTGCTTACAAGTAAGCCAATTTATTTTAACTTAAGTTAATTAACTTATTTCTTTTACATTTTTTTCCTAACACCAATTTTATTTGGGAATCAATATTATATAGATGCAATAATCCATTTAAAAGTAAGCTTTCATGATATTGTTAAATTTTTATAAATTTTTTTTAGTGCTTTAAACTAGAAAAATTCATAAAAGTTTAGTAAGATTACAAAAATTGTATTTTTCAATTAATTATTGTAGCTATATAATATTAAATTTTAATTAAAATTAGTTAAAGGTAAAAAATTATGTAAAAATAAAAATAAATTATTTTAAAATTAATTAACTTAAATTAAAATGAAGTATGTGCTAAACTATAAACGTGATGTGTTTAGATTCAATTTGATTTGACCCATATTCGCCCCTAGCTAAACCTCTCCGCCCTGGGCCTGTCCTGTTTGAATTCGCATATGGTTCAGGTTTAGGACGGCATGCAGAAGCAGTATTTGCACACTCAATAACTCGTTCAAACTTCAAACTTTGATTCAACAGTTTCACACAACTAGTCAACGCGCAGCCCTAAATCCCTCTCCTCCATTCATCTTCTGTCCATATTCATTACACTTTTTTCCTATTCGATTTCCGATGTAATCGTTCAACGTGACGCTTAAATCATAGCTATTTTTACAACCATTATTTATATATAATAAACTTGAAAAGACTAAAATTCGTGTAGGTTTCTAAATTAAGAGGTACTCACCCAATTAAGACCAACTCCCATCGGCCAAAAGTGTGATTGAGCCTTTATTTCACCTAACTGTGGCAATCTTGCAAGGTGGCGCAAGAAAAATGGAAAACACAAACGTAACGGTAACAACTTTCTAATGTGATAATCTATTTGTTCTGAATTTATTACACGAATTACACAGTAATTAATATGTTTTTCTCATAAAAATCAATTTATTATTTTTATTATTTTTAGTTTTTTCTAAACTTAATGTCATTTAAAAGTTAACACTTATCTAATTAATAATCATTTGAATAAATTTTGTTAGAAACTAGTTAGTTTTTTATGAATTTTTTCCTTATCCAACCAAATAAAAGAGAAATTAATAGAGAATACCTAGTTTTTTTGAAAAAATATTTTAAAGCTACTTTTCAGATTTCTTTAATTATAAAGTTTTAATTGATATATGAATTGAGAAAGTAATTACTACTCTTTCTATCCAACCAATTCTTCTTCATTTTCTATTTTAGGCAAACCTATCAATTTTACTTCATTTTTCTTGTCGGGTAGTCCCATAAATTCTACTTCATTTCCCTTTTTAGCAAGTACTCTTTCAGTCCCAAATTTTTTGCTTCATTTATTTTCAGTAATTAATCAAAGATTTTTTATTTTTAACATTTTAATAGATAAATGAAATTTTTTTATATATAAATAATAAATCAAAACATGTAGTTTCTAAATATATATTTTTTAATTTTTTTAATAAAAAATAATATAAATAAATTCAAATAAAAATTTTGGGACAAAGGGTACATTAACAAATCAAAAGACCATTATGCCCCGAGATCCCGTTCTCTCTTGCCGTAATCCCCATCTGTCTCGCCGGAACCCCCTTCTCTCTCTCGGCGGCAAGGAGGTCGAGGCTGGGTCCGCCTGGCCACCGTAATTGCCAAAGGACGCGACTTTTTTTTATCGTCCTCATCGTCCCCGGCGAATTTTTAACTTCCCCATCATCGACGAGCTCTGGGGTGATGACGAGTACGGAGCAAGGGGCGAAATCGGGGAGAGAACGTGCTCTAGACCTCGCCGTCGCAGGAAGTCGCCCGATGTCGAGTGACTTTGGTTTTGATGGCCGATTTGGATTGAGGCCAGAATTCGAGTCGGGTTTGTCTGGAAATGTCTTGCCTGAATCTTTCTGGGTCGCAAGGGAAGCTTAGAAAGAAAAGAGGAGGCTGGACATCAGATCCGAACGCTGAGCAAGGCTGGAGATAGGGGCGGTGAGCAAGGCCGGAGATGGGAGGTCGACATAGTGAGACAGACGATGATAAGGGCAAAATTGGAAAGATGATGGCAAACAGTAATTTTCTCGAAAGCCGTGCGAAAGTAAATAGTGCACTTTTGGTGGCAGGGAGGGATTGTTTATCAAAATATCCACTAATAACTCATTTTTTAAAATTCCGTAATTATATATAACATCATTTATGTTAGTTAATTTTTTTATAAAATAAATTCATTCCAATTAACAGTAACTAAGTTAGTCAAACAATATCTTACAAACCAATAACATAAGACTCTAAAAAATAGTAAAAACGTAATAATGGTCACCAAAAGGGTTACTTATTTTTGCGACACCAAATGAAAATAAGAGAATCAAATCAAGCCGAACATTTCATGTAAACTAAAATAAATTTGGGATAGTAACTCATAAATAACTGAAAAAAAATTCAAAAATAGAATGACCTCTATTAGACTAATTAAATACCAACACTTGGTTGGACTAACAAGCTATCTAAGTACAATTCATAGATGATGACTTAAACAAAAGAACAAATAGAAGGACTTCATTATCTGATTCATTATTTGGAAATATCTTATCCACTTGTGCTTTGCCACTGATCATGCTCCGTTTGATTAACTAATATTAAAATGAATCACTCAGATCTATATATAACTGATGATTGGATAGATCAAGGGGGGAAGAGAGGGAGGAAGAGTCTGTGCAAAGCAAAGCTGGTTTGCTGGGTTAATTGCATTTGTGGCACCAAACCTTTTATTATTATACAATTTTGGACGTAACCCGATTTCTTGCATTGAAAATGCCTAACATTGTTTAAGTATTCCATTTTGGATATTCAATTAACTAGAGTCATTAAGTTAGATAGAAAAAGTGAAAAACTAATTTTAACTCTTGTAAATTTTTTCTTTGCCTTAGAAACCTTAAAATTTTGTATCTAATAATCAAATCACCATCTTCATAACTCACCACACTCACAGCCTTATCTGGCCACCATCCTTTGCCCTTACCACTACCACCAACCGGTCAACTAGAAATTAAGAGTGAACTAATCAGATTCTTTAAATCTCTCATTTTTCTCTTTATAAATTCCCTCCCTTTTACACATCTCCACTGAATCTTTTTCCATCTCTCCTCTGGCCAACCATCCACAGAACAATTTTTTTTTTGCCTTTCCTCTATTCTCTGTAAAGTCAATTGATTCGTTTTTCCCTTTGATTTTTGTTTTTGCGCTTTTTTGGTTTTGATTTTGCTTCTTGGGAGCTCTTCCTCATTTTTTGGGGTTCTATCTAATGATACATTGTTGAATCGATACATATGAAACTTTGTGTTTGATTGATCGAGCAAATGTGTTGATTTGATGAATCAATATTTATGTGATTTTGTTGGTTGGTTGTTGATTTTGATGAGAATTATCCTAAAATATTGACAACCAAGGTGATGATTCTTGTTGTTGGGAGCTTATTCTTCAGTTGTTCCAAAATGTCAAAGAGCAAGCGAACGATTGTGAGGGGGATTTTGGCTTTTCATTCAGTCTTGTAAAGAAGTTGCTTAGGTCGGTCGGAGGAAGGAAGACAAAGGTGATAGCTACAAGGAGAAAATCAAGGATGGATTTCTGTGATATTATAGGCAGCATGTCAGGAGGGACAAAGAGTGTGAGAGGGATGTTGTGGAGATTAATGATTCCATGGTCTCTATGTAATGATCAATGTACCATGTAATTGGTTCAACTTTTAGGTTAACTCGTTGGTGGTGGCATTGGGAGCAAGGAGGCAGATAGAGTGGAGGTGATGGGTGGCAGAGGATGGTGGCTGGAGAGGGGCGTAAGTGTAATGGGTTGTAAAGATGATGGTTTAATTGTTAGATAAAAAAGTTTTGAGGTTTCTAATGCAAAGAGAATTTTTTTCTAAGGTTAAAACTGGTTTTTCACTTTTTTTTTTTGGTCCAACTTAACAACTATAATTAACAGAATATCTAAAATGAAACACTTAAATGAGGTCAAAGACTTCCAACGCAGAAAATTGGGGTTAGAGTTCAAAATAATATAATTATAAAAGGACAGAAGCCATGGATGCAATTAATCCCAAAGTTTGCCACTTGTATTGTTTCCGGCTTGTCGGAAGAACAGCCAGAAAAGGCAAAGGGCAAGGCAGCGGAGTGGATCGGGCATCGGTTGCTTTCCTCCATGCATCGTGGCCTGGCCCTTATCCAACGTATCAAAGCTTATGTGCCCTGTTTCTCTGCGTTCACCAGAGAATCTACGTTCTTTTAAAATTACTCCACCAATTAATTAGCTATATATACATATATTCGAATCCAATAAACAATTCCGGAGAATCGCACTTAATTGATTATGATTATGATTATATGGCTTTGTTAAGTCAGTGATTTTATGGCTTAATTAACTAATCTATATACTACTATTGCATATCCCCACCATCTTAATTAATTTTTTTGTCCTAATCTAATTAAATGGAATTGGTTACGATCTGGCATATCACATTGGCAATATATAAACTTTTCTCCCTACAATCATATACTGATTTTGGTTTTGGTAACAACAATATTCTAAGATTTACATTTGTCCTTCTGTTTTCAAATAATAAGATATTGTTTCACTTAATAAATTTATTTTGTTTTTACTCATTTATCAATCATTAAAAAGGGAGAAGTTGAAAAATTTAAAGAATAAAAGTACGTAGGGCAATTAAAAAGGACAAATACTGATAATTTTTTTTAGATAAGTGCATATATTTCATATAAAAATAAATAAACAAATAGTTTTATATTAAAAGAAGGAAATAAAAAATAGAAAAGTCTTAATTTGTGTGTATTATTAAAAGAAACAGATTTTATAAGATGGAGGGAGTAGTATATAGTGCAGGAAATCTTTATTTTATTATTTAGCGTGAGAATGGTCTAAAATACTTATTGTTTTTAGCTTCGGGTGAATATGAAAAAAACATGTACTTAATAGGGTTTGGCTGACACAAGAACCATCGTAAAAATTGAGGATGTACTAGTATGGACCAGTGCAACATGATAAAAGCATGTAATTGGGTTTGGTGGGCCTGTTAGTTATATTCCATGGCATGAAGGAAGTGGCTGATACATGAGATGTGGCTGGATAAACCTGTATCACGCACTTAACTTGTGATTCTAACTTTTCTTTTATTTTCCTGCATATAATTTTTATTTTTATTCCAAGAAGAAATGAAGGATATCATTGCCTGGCCTTGGGTCTGTTAGGCTAGGTAGCGATTTATTTTGTTTATAGTCCGTGATAATAATAAACTAATTTAGTGCCACTCGCCTGCAATTATTGTGATGGATAGAGGTCAAAATGAATTGAGCTGGGCTGTGTTCGGGCCGTCTCGCGCTCGCCACCAGCTGTGTCTATAGAAAACTGAATTCGGCTTTGCCCATTAGGTATCATTCCCAATGATATTTAAAGCAAAGCCAGTAGATTCCAAATATTCTTACTATACCCACATGAAGTAAAAATGTGCTCAATAATTTTAGGGGCAGTGAGACATTTGGGGCAGTTATCAAAATGAAAAATCTAGGTAAGAAAGGAAGGAGTTTATAGACAGTCTTTCATGCATGCATTTTCAAATAAAACACTTGATTTTAGGGAAAAATTTTAAGTTTCCAGATCCAATCCGAGTTGCTAACTTAAGGTTGAGACTGCTTGTTTAAGTAAGCTTCAGTGAGGCTAAACCTACCATTATTGGTGAAATTGTAGGATAGTTTATCACTTGCATACACATGATGGCTCATATAAACAACATCAATAATTCTCATAACATTAAGAGGTAAAACAAAGGGCATAGAGATTCCTAAACTAAAGAACTTAGCCAAAGTTAATTTATCTAAATTATCCTTTAGGGGGCCATATATAAGAGACCAAAGAGGGTAGTACCACACCAAGCACTGTACCAAAAGTTTACCTCTTAGACAATTCCCCACTTTCAAGAAGGTGTGTTTGGAAACCAATCTCAGCTTCATTTTATGTTTTTTCTTAACTAAGAGGCAAACTTAGAACAGGGTCTATTCCCATATTTACCTAAAAGGGTCATAGCAAGGTTGGTGATTGTTTGGACTCTTGTTGCTAGGTTAATCTTGCCAAGTTAGCTTTGTTTAATTCCTTAGATGAGGTAATTCCTAGACATTCATGAGACTAAGATTTTATTAAGACGCATTAATTGATAAGATGAAGTTTCCTATTATTAGGGAAGGAACCCCAAACAAAACCTATATTGATTTTATCAATCTAATTAATGATGAAGGGGGGAAGGAGTTTAGCTGCATGAGATAGTTAGAGATAGTAGAGAGAACATATTTTGTTAGTTTAACCTGTCAGCTATAGTTAGTTCAACGTAATAATGGATGAGCACTTTTTGGTTTCTAAGTTCACATAAACATAATAGTCCAAGAAAGGGAAAGGTCAAAATCAGTCATACAAGTTTCACAACTTTTCTGGTTAAGTCCTATATCTTCACAGTTTTTTATTTGAGTCATATATCTTTGAAAACATGATCTCTGTTAGTCTTATAAATTATAGCCTTGACGAAAAATCCTATATGACACATAATGGCATCATCTCTTGCCCATTTGGCAAAAGTAGGGTTGTTCTTTCGTTCATTTGGCACATATAAGTGGACTTAATTGCAAACAATGAAAAATTTCATGCACAAACACAAAATTATAGAAATTTTAGGCCTGTCCTTCAGTTTTTCCTTGGTCCTATATGTTCTCTTCCCAACTGCAGCCCCTACTTTTTTTCTGACAGCCCCTATATTCTTTGGCCCCCTATTTTCTTCCGGCAGCCCCTGCCCTTCTTCCCGATTTCAATTATCCAACTTTGGGCACCCCTACTTTTAACCCCATCTCGGTCAACAAGATCTCTGATGAGGCCGCAGTGTTTGCCCATGTCTATTACAAATTAGATGCCTATCGTCATCCTCTTCGATGACAAGGCATGCCTTTCATCCGGACAAGGAGCACAGAACACAGTCACGCTTGTAGAAGGGCGGTGTGGTGGGGAATTGCAACATCAAGCAGTTATAGTTTCCAGATTTTTTTTTTACCAAATACCAATACTTTTACATAATTGACATGCACATGGATGGATTGAATATTGCCCGAGTACAGGAGGTGTCAAGTGTTGGTCAAGTTGAATGTTGGCTGGTGATTTCATTGAGGTGAACAATGAAGGCAAAATGCCTAAATGAAAAGCATTTGTTCCTTCAACCTCTATTCCAGAAATCGAGGTTCCTTATTTTTTGCATACTAAAACAGTCAAATTTCGTAACAAAAAAGATGAAAGACTAAACTACAAAGAAAGAGAGACCTAAGTTTTGTCTGAGAGAGAGCAAAATAAAGAAAAGATGGGTTTCGTCTGAAAGATGCCAAGATAGAGAGAATTTTGCCTAACTGGGTTTCAAGTACCCATAATTTTGTATATATGAAATTTTTTTCATGTAATTTTTATTTTTTACAATTAAGTCCACCTACATGTGCCAACTGGCAAGAATTAATAGCCATCAAGTGCCATATAAGATTTTCTATCAGTCCTGTCTAATTTAGGACTAACGTAGCTCATATTTTTTAACGTATAGGACTCAAATAAAAACTCATGTAGTTATAGGACTCAGTAGGAAAGTTGTGAAACTTATATGACGTTTTTTTACACTACAAGAAAATAAAACTTTTGAAGCGGTATTTAGTACATCTTAGAAGCGGTTTTGACCACTTTAAAAGAAACAGAAACTGTTGTTGACCGTTTTAGACAACTGCTTCGACGAGACTCGCCTTAAAAAAATCTGAAGCAGTTTAGAACCATTTTCAATTTTTGTAGCGGTCATTTTTGAAGCAGTTAACTGCTTCGAGAATATTGACTACCAAACCACCTGTTGAAATGGTTAACCACATTAATCACGGTGATGAACTTTTGAAGCGGGTGACCGCATCTAACTATTGCTTATGTGTATTACCTATTAGAAACAATTAACCGCTTCTATGGTCGTACCCTTGTTTAATAACTTGAGTCGGTTAACCGCTTCTGTTTATATTTTATTTATTTATTTTTTAAAACTGGATTTTCTATAGTATTTTATAGCTACTATGGTAAACATATAATGCTTTCTTTGAGTAATATGATCAACACTTAAATATAGGTAAGAATGAAAAATAAAAACTAAATCACAATTAATTTAAATAACATCCATAATACATATATAGTATCCAACATACAAAAAAATCCAAATTATCCAACAAAGCAAAAAAGTATAAACCATTCAAGTATTAAACATAGGAAATAACATCCATGAAATGTCAACCTTAAGCCATGTAAGGTTTACGCGTATTAATATAATACCTAATTATCTTTATGGGTGTCATCATCAATGTCTTTATCGTCATTCGATTGCGACAAGCAAAAAATATCTTTAGAACCATTTCTGGAATCAGTAGAAAAGCCTGAGAAATGCAATAAGTGTAGCATCATATACAATATAGTAGGTCGAAGAAGATAAAAAAGTAAGCATATACAATATACTTCCCATTAGAATAGGTTTAGCCAAGTTCTAAGGGCAACTGAGAAATGCAAGAAATGAATATGTTTGGTTACTCCTGGAGATAAACAATTTACTAGTTATGATAATTCAGTACATTTATTCTAGTATATGCAATATGCTTCTAAAAGTATGGAATAATATACTCTTGAGAGTATGGAACAATACACGTAGGAGTATGACACTTGATCTAACATTTTTCCAATAAGAGTATGGGCAATAAGCTATTAAAGCATGGTCAATATGCTCTTATAAAGTACTACGGAGAGGTTTAGCCAAGTTCTAAGTATATACTATATACTTTAACAAAGAATTGCATAATTCAAGTTCCCAAGGAAATGCATTACCATAAACACAGTCATTGTCTAACCAATGACCGGTATATCATAATTTAGAAACAATAACTTGATTTTGAATCAATTTAATAACAGGGACATAAAAATATCATGCCATATAGCTTAGCCACCATCATATGTATGCACAAAAGCAAATGGCCATTAGCTCACTACAGAGTACAATTTCTAGCAATTCAATAAATTTTAGTCTAGCAGCCATCAAACATGCCTTTAGTCCATGAATTTTAGAAATATGTATAAAGCTCACAATCTTGACCCGTTAAATCGTATATAAACTAAAGATGCAAAAGCACATATAATAAAAACATCAAGCTCAAATGTCCAATACATAGTTTATCATGAATATCATAACAAGGATGGCCAAACAGATGTACAGACCTAGTTTTAGACAAACATGTCTACAGTTTACAAATTTTATAAAATCACATAAAAATTCAAATTGCATTTTGTAAAATCCAATAAAAACTAGACACATAGTGTTGTTATCACAAAAATCCACAGATCCAGAACCTTATTGCATGAATTATGGCATAATTTCTAATATCACTGTTTAACAGGACCAGTAATAAGTTCAGGGCTAGTAATTTCTCATGCTCAAATTAACTTTTCATTTATTAGACATAAATTCTAGAATCTGAAGCACATTATAAAAACATTCAATCTCACAAGAAGGTCATGATCATAAAGAAATTAAGATAGTGGTACTAGCTAATCAAGTAATGCCTTCTAAATTAGAGTTAACAGTAATAGAATATTCATGATCAACCACCCATTAACAATCATCAAGACTCAAATGATTTCAACCTCGGATCCCATGAAAATCTTATAGATCAATGAAAAAAATAGGATGTGAAAAATACCTATTACTAGTGACTTTATCATAAAGAAACTTGCAGAAATCACAGAGAGAGAGATAAGAACCTTTGTCCACATCAATAGCGACCAACATTTTCTATGAGATGTTAGGGAGGAAAAATGATTGCTTTCTAAAACACAACATCCTGACCATTCAATGCTAACCTGGTGCCCTTCATTAAAGTTGGCGCAACCTCCAAATCATGGGCCAATAGTAGAATGTAATATCATAATCATTACTAAAGTTCCTGATCAAGTCCTATAATTGCCTAAATAAACAGAAACTGAAGCATTTCAATTGTGAAACTATACAGGAATTATGAGAATCTAATCATGGAAATGAGACTTACAAGATGGTTAATTTGCTCCAAACGAGTCCACCACTAAGTTGAATCAAACAAAGAACATCCACTATTCAGCCTAATCTTAATTCCATTCTCTTCAATCATGTCCAAATTCAGGTTTGGACATTTATTTGTTTTCTTATGGCATCTCATATAAATTCTTCAACCTGTGGGCAATGAACTATAACCATAAGCTAAGCACCATATTGATCAAAATAGATAGAGAAAAGGTAAACAAAAGGATCTCAGATATAATAGTCCAAAATTTGACCATTATAATAGCAAAAAATGTGCAACGTTACCAAAGAAATTAAGGATCAACTTAGGCTAGCTTGGAATCAACTAAAATTCAGTTTTGTAATAGAATAAACTAGCTAACCGCAACATATTTCTGCCTAAAAAAATATCATTATCATTACTAGCACATCAAGTCCTAGATTTTTTTTTTTGAAAGAAGATAGAATGATGCATCATTAACAAACCAAGAGATACAAAGTAGCCAATAACCTATACTTGATTAAGGTAAGCAATTGAGGTAGAGAATAGAGTTCAATGGAAGAGAAATTGCATCTTCCACGATTGATGCTTCGATTGATGAAGTTTATCTCATGATTGATGAATAATTTCAAAATAAGACTTGAACCAACAAAATTAACAATCCTAAACCCGAAATCATTAACTTGACCACCAAAATAATCAATTGAATACATAGTAATATCTTAGTCTACGAACTCAATAACAACAAGATCAATAGATTGAAGTGCATCAAAACTAGAAAGCTAGGCTGAAAGTTAGATCTAGCCAGCAATATAAAGCAAGAAAACAGAGGAAAATGTGTGAAACAAAAAGAATGACCTACCTGTGTAGTAAGAAAGTTGGGGAAACCTCATGTATCTCGAATTACCATCGGCAATGAAGTAACAGTGTTCGACTAATTATGGTGTCTGATTGTGGAATCATTTAAGGAACAGTAGTTGTCATGAAAAGAATAATGCAATAGGTTACAGGTGACAAGCAACGAGCTTAACAATAAACGCCTCTTGTTTCCCAAACAATCAATTGATGGACAAGCAGCCACGTCGAAGGACAGTGAAGCGATGGGCGATGAGTGACGAGGTCAGGTAGAAGTGGTACTGTGGTTCGTAAGGGGTGATGGAGAGGCTTTGGGTCTGTCGTCAGTAGGAAGCTAAGGGTTGCAAGTCATATTTACATTTGTTTACCTTTTTTTCACCTAGTTTTCCTATTAATTTTCAATTTGACCCCAATATTGACGCAACTTCTGAAACGGTCGGAGGGAGCTGTTTTTAACTTTAGCACCCTTAAAAAATCTGAAATGGTAACGGCTTCAAGTATTATGTCTAAAAATATATATATATTTTTTGTAGTGTTACCTTTCTCTTCCAAAAAATTATACTTCTTTTATCTCATATTCTTTAAAATATTTGATTTTTTTTGAATAGTTTGACTTGGATTTATTCATATTATTGTTTGTTAGAAAAAAATTTTAAAAAATATATTTAAAAACTATAGGCCTTTATTTATCAATTATATATAAATATTTTTCATTTATATATTAAAATGTTAAAAATAAAAATTATAAATTAATTGTTGAATAGTGAATGTTGTAAAGAATTTGGGATAAAATGAGTATATTTTTTGTCTTGAACTTTTATAAAATTTACAACTTAGTCACTATTATAAATTTTGCATTTGAAAAATCATATACTGAATTCCTAGACTAGTCTCATTTAAAAGCTTAAATTGTAGACTAATGTTCTCGGGATGCTCATCATCCCCAAATCCATCTTTTAGAGGCTAGTTGCTTCAGAGATCAATTTCAATTTGAGGTGTTTCATTTAAACCCTAAACCCTAAAATTTAATCCTAAAAACCCTAAACCGTCATCCCCACAACCCAAATCTCAAAATACTTACACTTATATGTTTTTATTCCCTCTTTTTCCCTTTCCTAAAAGTCCTACATTGATTTCACTTACTTGCACATTGCTTCACTCTTTTAGGTTTTAAAAAGTTCATTATTTAATACATTATTTTCATTTTTACTAATTTTTTAGAACCAATATTTTTTAAGATTTAATACTTTGTCCACCTAATAATCACTTGAATAATTTTAATTTTTTACAAAGCAATTATTTTTTTTAAAGCTACTATATACCTAGTCCAATAAAATAAAAATCAATAAAATTTGTTTGCTTTTTTCAAACAAACATTTTTTAAAAATATTCAATCATTTAACAACCTATTTCAACTAATTTCTTAACTTTTTTTTTTTTTATTTTCTCCTTTCTTGAAACAAAACATTTTATTTTTCAACATTCTCAAATATCCATGGGAAAATTATAAAAAAGTCATAATATTTAATCTAACTTACACTCCGCCGTCTTTATTTTTAGAAACCTCCGTTTACCCCTAGAATCCCTAAACCTGAGTTGATCCTTACCTAAGTTTTGGTGACCGGATCAACATTGGTCATCAAGAATGGCTAGGTTTTGTGGAGCAAGATTTTCATTAATAACATTAAGGTTTCAGGCATCAATGCTTGTTTCTTGAGGCCAAATTTTGATTTTAGATGATTTAGGATTCTTAGCATTTGTTCATGAACCCTAGGTACAATTTAACAAATTTGGGAGCTCTGGGGAGAAATTGGAATTTGATTCCATATGTGAAAGGGTGAACTTGGCTAGAAATTGAAAACCCTATGCTTGGGGCGCTGTTTATCATCATTTAGATGCTGAAAAGATCACAATCCTCTTTTGTGTAGCTCTCACTAGTGTTGGTTTTCATGCCATCATAAAAGCAATGGTGAGGCATGGGAGCAGCTTCTTTAAGGTTGCTAGCTTATGGGCCATCATTCCTCATCAGCCATCAATCTCTCATGGCTAAGAGGAGTGTAAATCGAAGGAGATGGGCAGCACATCTAGGACCTTATGATTTTTGGGGGTTAGTGTTTGTTCTTGAAAATATTTGGGAGTCTAGCTTAGACCAAACCAAAAGGAAGTTTATATAATTTCCCTAACATCTATTCAAGCCCAAAACCTGTAGTTATTATACTATATACATATGTTGAATTAGACACATTAACCCAATACTTAATCCTCCATATATAACTCATTAACCATCTCAAAATTTGAGAAAATTGCCCATAAACAAAATCTCTTACTCTCTCTAAAAACCCCAACCTTAACTATTATAGCCGTCGTCGCCTCTCATTGTCTGTTCCTTTCTCTCCACTGGTCCTACCTTTTAGATTAGGGTTCTTTGAAATTAGAGATTCTTTGCCAATCGTCGCCTCAAATCATGTCACTATCACCGCATCTAAATCAAACCACTACTGATTGTCTTCGGATCATGTCATCATTACTTGCCTCTAGATTACATCATCATCCCTCATTGGATCAGATCATCGACATCTCTAGATGCTCCATATTGCATAGATCATCAATTGTCTCTAGATCTCGCTGTCGTTGATCACCTCCAAAGCATGACATCAATGCCTCAAAATTGTGTCTATTGTTGCTCTACTCCAGATCACATTGTTGTTGCCTTCAGATCATGTCAGTTGTCACTCAGCTCCATCATCTCCACCACTCGTTTGTGCACAAAAAGAAATCTGAAGAAGTGTCTAAAATGATATATAGAAGTGTCTAAAGAAATATGTAAAAGTGCTTGAAATAAAAATACAAGCAAATTGTTCTTTTCCTACATATGTGAAGTCATTAAAAAAGGAAGATGTGTCTGAGACAATACTTGAAGTGTCTGACATTTATGCCGGAAATGTTTAACATTAACTTTGTGATAGTAACCTCTAGTCTCAATTGAGATTGAACAGTGAATTGCAAGACGACAACTGATGTCGATCGTGATTAAAGGATGAATGTTGTGCCGTGGTGACTTCTCCAAATTTGATCTCCATAACAGCATAGATTTGTCGGCTTCTCTGGTGTGATGACATCATTGCCACCGGTCTGATAGTGTCTTGATTGCTGAAAATGTCATGATTTAGAGACACCGCTGCTAGTTGGAGAAGAAGAAGACATGATCAGGCAAGGGTTTAGGGTTTGGAGATTAAGGGATAATATTGGAAAATCACTTGTTTGTCTAATTGCCCATATACAAAACCTGTAGCCCATGGTCTTTTTTGCTTACGTGGATAACCTTTGTGGGGGCTGTAGCCAATATTCTTGGGAACTTTCTAAAATATGGGCCTTATACCCCTACTTGCCCAATCACTGTGGTCGATTAATCTATATGCGAAATTGACCACAATTACTCTTAAGAACTTAACTCGTAATCTTGTGCCATTTGAATCACTATAACTTAGGTGCCTTCGAATTGAGTGTTGAACATATGACCGATTCAATCAGTCATAGGTAGATATATGGCAATATCCCAGTGGGCGATGTATTTTTTTTTTATCAAACCCAGTGGCTGATTTTTCACAGTATGAAAGGTTTTTAACTTTCATCCATAAAAAACGAACAGTGTTTAACAAGGTGAGATAAAAAATTAAAAAGGCAAGGAGTTGTACCTTGCTCTTGTTCTCCTGTAGATCACTCGGGTTTTTGTGGGAGATTAAATGTGTTTCAAGGAGCAGAAGAGGGCACGAGTGTGACAGCATTCTCAGTGGGTTTGGCTGCTGAAACTACCCATCGAAGGAACTTGGAATACGCCAGGGAAGACCTTATTTGTGGGAGATTAGGGGGCTCACTGGATGCCATCTTTAACTCAAAGCCAGATTTGTCCTCTTGGTTGTTCTGATGTAAGAATCACGATGACCCCACTTCCTCATCTTGTCGATGTTGGATTCATAAGGGTGCTAAAATAAGATTGTTTTGCGTGTTGTTCTGGGTCCAAGATTGTCTATAGACTAATTTTTTCTCGCTTATTTGCTTGTACTATTGATTTCCATTAAGTCTGTGCATATGATTACAAAATTTAGCTTCCAACATAAAATCGATTGATGACAGTCGGCATTGTTGGATTTACCAAGTGTTAGTCCGAATGTAGGTTACTCTTAATACCCACATTGATTTGGTTGAGGAAGATGATCTTCGTATTAATTTATCGATATAGGTGTTCAGTTCTCTGTTATCTTTGGTAGCCATGAAAATGCGGCAATGGTATAGAATAAAGAACTGGTTCTTCTTCTACGATTCATTATGGTCTTCTGTGTGGTGCATGGTGGTGGAAGTGTTGGTTTTTTTTAGGTATCACCTTAAGAGTGGCCAATTGTGTTCTCTTATTCAGATTGGAGTTCATTTTCTATTGTGTATTTAGGTGCGTGTACAAGTCTTGAATTCTTGATACCTTCTCGTTCCTGGCACATATAATCTTTTGGCACAACATATCAATGCAGAATCATTATCTTACTTGTTCAAGCACATCTAAACTCTTGAGGTGGAAGCACAGAACAAGGCATTAAGTTATTAGTGAGAAGGTTCTGATCCTTCATTAGTAACACGGTCTGGGATTCTTAATCTTGTCTTAGTTGTTGATATTAATATTCTTTGCATTGTGTAGTTAATGAGGGATAATCTGGTGCATTGCAAGTTGTTCAACATCTGTCTCTATTAGGTATAGCAAGTCCCTACTTCCTGCTGTTGCCAAGCCATGGATGGAGGACAGGAGAGGAAGAAGAAACAGAGAGACGGAAGCAAAGCAATTAGGTTTCGATTTCCAAAACTTCGGATGGTCCAAATCCATATCTTAAGAGACAAGAGTCCTACCCATGAAATTTTATCAACTAGCAGCAGACCGGCCCTAGCTTCTGGCAGCTAATGCTTGCTATACGAAAAGCACAACTCCAGGAAAAGAGCGGTCAAACAAGTCCCTCGGCTGGCTCTGCCACAGCGTATTGTCACAGTCCTCGTCCGACTCCGATGCCGGCCCTAAGTCCTGAACGATCAGCCACGTGTTGAAGTACTCCCTGATCTGGGTGATGACATCTCCACCTTCCTTCAAAATCCAGACGTGGGCCCAATAAGCATGAGCCCCTTCCCATCCCTCCGCAGCCACACAGTATGCCCCCACCATCTCCACTCTCCTCGGCTGGAAACTGAACTCGTCGTGGCCAGCCTTCCCTGTCAGCATCCGCATCATGTGGTGGCGCTGTGGCGGCCCGTGGAACCACCAATCCAGGTCGCTCGCCACCAGCCTTTCCACGACGCCTCTGTCACCCCTTGCTAAGGCCTTGTAGAGTGCTTCCACAACCACAATCCCCTTCTTCTCCATTTCCTGCATTTCATAGGAAAGAAAGGTTGAACAGATTTCGCTTCCCCGTCGAATGAAATTGAATTTGGTTTCTTAATCAATGGAAGTTGATTTTTGTTTTGATGGGTGGGGTTTGTTGATTAAAGCTACGGGCATTTTGTAGGAAAATCTTCTGGTGCGAGTGATGAATATTTGTCATCAGAAGCACCTAGTTTGCGACGGTAGAGAATTGTCAGATTGCTGGGATGACCTGGCAAATCCGACGGCTAAAGTTTTCTCCCGAGACTTGTGAGAATTTTTTAGGCATAAAGTGGTCTGGTGATTAGTATAATAGAGTTAAAGAAATCTGTGCCGGCTAATCTCTCGGCTCTTTCGTTGCCTCTAGCAGGAAAAGACATCCTTACTCTTTGCTAGGGGTTAATTTAGTTTCTTAGTTATTTGCTTCGCGCTTGTCGCGCATGGTAGGTGCACACGGTTCTTCCGCGATAGTAATATGAAAATCAAGCATAAATCAAATGTTTTAAATGAAAATGGGTAAATCTTGGACGCAATGTACTCTCTCTTATCTCCGACCTTTTCTCCCTGTAGCTAAAAACTTTGAGAGATATGAATGAGGTTTAATATTTGAATTCTAATCTTTTCATTTCCAATAATATATCCTAGAAAAGCCAATTTTGTTATTATTTTGATTCCAAAAAGCTATCATATCTCTTTTCTTAATTACTATAATAGTATATCTCTCTACTTATAAACTTGTAAGATAATTGTGAATATTAAAAAATATATGTATATTCTCCCTTTTACTGTACTCGACGAGTTGAACCAAAAAAAATAAAAAAGAACAGAAGCATAACAAAAGAGGAAGATGCAAGGTGTATCAAATTTTTTTACGAGACACGACAGCAATTTTACTTTTTTTTTTTGGTAATCGCAATTTTATATATTGATGTGAAAATTTATAATTACCTCGTGAGGTATGTCTTAATTTACAGTTCGTCCCCTCTATTTTTAAAATCTACACTTTGATTCATATATTTTTTATACTATCTGATAACAACTTCTAAAACTTTATTTAAACTATATGATAGTCATGTTCTAGTAATTTCAATCTTTCTAATATATTTTTTTATAATTAATAGACATTTTAAATTTTATTTTTTTCTTTCTGTAAATGCATTTTCCTCGTTATAAATGTATATCAGTATCTTTTAAAGGTCAGTTAGCTGTAAAAAAAATATTAAAAATATTGAAATTATCGAAATATGATTATCAGGTAGTTTAAATTTAGATTTTAGAAGTTATTGTCAGACATTGTAAAGAAAATGTGGGGTAAAGTGTAATTTTTAAAACTAAAGGGGACAAAATGTAGGTTAGATTAAACTACAAAAGGGTTTTTGTAATTTTCCCTATTGATATTTCAGTTTCTAACTAAATTCTTGTTAAGTGTGAAATTCGTTTAAATTCAAAATAACCTATCACTTACACGCATATAAGGTCAGTGAGAAGTATCTTTGTCGAAAGCTATATACAACTAGTATTTTTCATGCAAATATCACTGTGAAAACAATATTCCATATATATTTCCCCAACTTTTATACTTGTCCTAAATAATCCTTTACCTTAACTAATAGCGTATCATCATAAAGCTTCCAAACTCATTTATGTCATATACCCATCCATTTCATTAGTTTCTTCTTTATCTTTAATGAAAATTTCTGATATGGCATTTCAAAGACTCTACATTGCCATCATGCCTTCTTGTTTCATAATAATAAATGACTAAACTATATAAACAAGAAACTTTAGATGGATGAATATCCAAAATGGCTATAATTTCCAAAAAAAAAAAAAAGGACAATTTAGTAGGGGAACAGAGCAAATGGATGAATCATCTAGACCTTAAGTTGATTTAGAAGGAGGTGACAGCTTTGATAGAGTTAACACTGGGTTTGAAGAAGAGTGAGTTGACTAATAACTGCGACAATAATGTGATGAACAATGTAGTGATGCTAGATAAGAAGTTCACACTAAAGATATAGGACATGATGAAGATCTCAGTTGAGGTGCTAGGGAACAAAAGTTTGGGGTCAGCATACAAGGAGAGAGTGATGAATAGGTTGTTAGTTGTGGTGAAAAAGTGGAGATGAAAAACATTCAATGACACACTACAATGCCGTGCATGAAAAGGTTTTACCACCCCAAAATCACGACGGTTGTGGATTTGAAAGAGCCAACGTTCTGAGGATAATTTGGGGAATAATATAAAGTTTCGGCCAATCTACATTTTAAGCCTCTAAAATTATATGTTAGTATCCCTTTTGTCCTAAAGTTTCTTCATTTATTGTTACAAAACAAGAAACCACAATAGTAGAGTGGGTTCAGCAAAACAATTGAAATGTCATATCAACAACTTACATTGAAGATAATGAAGAAACTAACATAAGAGATGCATATAAAAGTAGGACATGATATGTAAGTTATAAGACTTTAACATGACATCTGTTGAGATAAAAAACAATTTTATGACAAATGTAAAAGCTACAGTGTCACATATGGATTTTATCCTACATATATTTCATTGCTTAGAAAAAAAATATATTTGAACATATGAGTCGCGTATAAAAATGTTCTAACCGATCACACACAACACCAAAGTGTTTAGAAGAATCAGAAAATGATATAAAAAATTACTTTAAAAAATTAATGACAAATGATACACAATTTTCTCATAATTGTCTTCACCCTTTTTATAAGCGCTGGAATACTCTGATCAAAATCTTCTCTCAAGCTACATCTTCTATGGTGGAAATATTCCATGATTTGATTTTATGTTTGCAAACAGATCCAACTCTACGCACCAAGCCACCAACAGCTTTGCTACTTGAGTTGCAACAAGGCATCCAAACATGCAAAGCCATGTAGACCAATCTATAGAGAGATCTAGGAGCTACCAGCACACACACACACAATTCTTGCTTATTTCACATCCCAGAGGCCGGAAAGTTTCGAGCATAATATCCACTAGTTACATGCACACTATCAATTTGATGCAACACTTAACAAACTAGATCTAACCATTCAATTCACTTCTCTAGGTCCTGACCTCACTTGCACACATAGAGATCTTCTACATGACCCTCTCTGATGCTAGATCCAGCAATGTGCGAAAGAACGCGTGGGGATACATGGGCAGCTGCTCTGCTAATGCCTGATATGTTATAAAGCAACATCTATTCAGATGCATATATTCCAGAACTGGGTATCGTTAGCTCATTCTAAATTTTCTTGTGCACGAAATCATGATATTCCCCATACAAAATATTGTCAAGAATGCTATGTGAAGCGAGCATTGCACACGCTCTTGTGAATTAATAATGCAAGCACTTAAGAAATCTGGATCCTTTTAGTTACCTGATGAATTAAAACGGTGGAGGGTGTCATTCCAGGAACAGTATTCACCTCTATGATCAAGACCTAAAAAGGTTAGAATTGCCACAGGAGTTAATCTTAGCTGTTAGTCTTTGTATGGTTCACATAAATAGCAGTTTTGATATAAAATTATATTTAGGTGCGATCAGGCTGGCTCCAGCAGTGCCTGGGACTAGACTCTCTGTTTCAATAAAAAATTAAATTCCAGTAGCCTCTTGAGCACACCAGGGGTATGCCAAACCCGGTGCATTTGCATGTTTAGATGGTTCCATGCAGAGTTGATCAGGAATTAAAAACAAAATGCCTTAAAAAAGATCACACAACTTTTTTCTTTAACCAACAATAATATGTTGGGATGCGTAATTTAGACCCTGCAAGCAAACTAACATATATTTGGCATTTGAAATCGACAGACATTAATGACTTTAGAAACAAAAACCAATCAGAGAAACCTCTAGGTGAGCAAGAGGACGCAAATCTTGGTACATGCACACACAACGGAATACTGAACTGGCATACCTCACCACTGTCCACATTGGCAAACGCATCAATTCTTGAGAATCCTTCCAGTTGCAGAGTGTTGGCAATTAATTCAATTCGTTGTTTACATAGTTCCAGAGCTTCATTGCTGAAAAGAACAGAAGTTATATCATGGAATAACCAACCAGACAGATATTCTGCTGTTAGATATGATAATGCCAGTATTTGACATTTTACTGCCTTTGATGCATATATCCTCAGCAAAAATGTAAGATGAGAGCTTTATATTGTTAAGTAGAAGCCTTTCAGAACTTGACAGACCTCATAATAGACAATGGAGGCGGAGTCAGATTGATGCCAGTTCCACCTGTTAAGCAAAAGCCGCATTAGACTGAAAGAAAAGAAAATTTATGCATTTACTCAACACCCTTTTCCAACAAAATGACAAGCCTTAAAATTTTGTCCCAAAAATAAACAGTATTAACATTCATTTGTCATATGGTTTTCCAGCTATGCCCACACTATATGTAAAATCCCATGTGAAGTAATAAAGGAGTTACTTGTGGCTTTATATTGTGGTAAAGCTTCTTCACCTATTATCTTGGCTTTAGGTTGGATGCTTTGATAGTATATACATAAATTATTCAAGAAACTCATATAGCATGGATGCATTTGCTAAGGAAATCAAAATTCATACTAAAAGAGATGGTGTGATGCGCATTCTTAAATTTTTTGAAAATGAGAAAATATGTCATTCTTTTGGGACTTGGGAAGTGTTAAAATCCAAGAACTAGTTACAAACACATGAGAAACTATCAAATAGTTTCATGCTAATCTATTCTAAATTAGAAACAAACGAGTAAGAGATACCTTGAAATTTCTCTTCAAGTGACAAAATATCTCCTGTCTCTTTGACAGTAATACTGGGACTTAGTGAATGCATGGATCCACATTTCCCTACAACACCAACTGTTACTTCCACCCATCTACTGTGTCCTTTCCACTTGAGCCGTTCTACATTCCCATTCAAAAATTTGGATGAAAACAGAATTTCATCTGTCTCCACGAAAGGCTCAAAGATCAAGTGCTCAGGAGGAGGCTTGGGCATCTCAATCATTCCATGTGCCTAACATTGTTTACAAAGAGATGGCTTTACAAGACAGTGGATACCCTCAAAATACACACTTTTTAGTGTTTAAAATACTTAAAACTCCAACATTACAAATTTTCCTTTTAACTGCTGAAAATCCTGCCACCAATCAGGTATCCCCTTTATGTGCAACCTATTAAAACATGTGCAGTCAATGATATGATTTCTGACAATTTATTCTCATAGCTTTTCTGGTCTTCTCATAAAGTTCACTAATAATTTTTCAGAGCCAACTAAGAATGATTTCTAATGGAGTCCCAGAAGAACAATCCCATATAAGCCTTGCATCCACATCCATCTGCATTCCTATTAATGGTATTTCCAGCAGCACTAGAGATAAACAACTGCATTACTTCTCATTTAAAGTCATTGGGATTTGCTGGCTAATATTATTTCATTGACATTAGCAATGCATTAGCTATCAATTTCAATTCCTTTCCTTTGTTTTTTCCTTCTCCTCTTGAGATAACTGCCAAGAAAGGCAAACCTGATAGCATTATAGCAATAAAGTATATAAGGTTATACCCTTGAGAAACTATTTGGAGGAATCCGCAAGAGCTGTTCTTCCAGGGCTTTTACGTAGACCGCAAGGTCCTCTGCACAGCTACATGAAGGAATCAATTAGGGAAGTATATACTGATTGCTCACGCCAGTAAACAGCTCTTTCAAGCGTGCAAAAAGATCAATTGTTTATTAAAAGCGACAGTAGTTGAATAATTTAACTAAATGGTCTTGGTATGTAATAGCACGATATCATATACCAAAGAGAAGCCCAAAATATCATCAGAATTCCTGCTTCAATTGGGAAATGGCAGAACAGAATCAGTATGCATTTACCATAATCTAGCAACACCAGTGGAGCACCCATCCCTTGCAGGTTTTATGCACAATGTTTTGGACTGAAGCTTTGAAGTGAGATCCCGCCAGACTTGAAGTGTGGGCATTTTCAATAGATCCTCTTTGCTTTGTACGTCCTTATTTATGGTAAGAACACCCATGTGTGCCATCTGTCAAATCCGAGAGCAGCCTCAGCACATTTATGAAGAGTATCAATAAGCATGTGAAAGGAAAGCCATGAAAATTTTGTTTAACTAGGCAATCCGTTCTTTTTATGTTTTCTGTGGGGAAGGGGTGGTGATTTCTGGTGATCAACGTACATGATTAAGGGCTTGAGATGTTGCAACCTTATCCATGCATATCTTTGAAGCCTTTACACCAGGACCTTGAATAAGCAAAGAAAGAAAAAGGAATAATAAATCCTACAAGTGTGAAAAAGATTGCTTAATTTGATAAGAAACAAAAACTGAAAGTAAAGCTGCAAAGTTTGCATAATCAAATGCAAATAGAACATACCAGTGTAAGGAACTCCTGCAGACTCTAGTAGAGACTGAAGCGTTCCATCTTCCCCAATCCCACCATGAACTGTAGACAAAATTTGGTATGCCTTATCAACAAAAAAGTATGAATATATGTTCAGTGGCTGTTTCTAGAATGATATAGGGCAAGTATCTCCATTATGAATGATAAACCAGAGTTCATTTCTCTAATATCTTCTGAAAATTTGCAAGTATAGCTACAACAGATGAGGTGGATAATTCACAATAACCAACTCAGAATGCAAAAAAGTGAACCTGCAATGAACACTGTTGCTTGGGTTTCTCTGGCATGTCTAATCCACTCCATTACTGAGTATCTCACAGGTGATTCATCAGCAATATCGAACCCTGTAAACCAGGGGTGATTTTCAAGACCTTCCATAAGATCATCCACCACTTGGTTCCGTAATATAGATGTCAAGGCAACCCGAGGAGGTTCAATAGCTTCTATGCATGCATCAAGAACTTCCTCTGTAGTGTGCCTTAGAACAAGAGAGTAACTGCAGAAAGAATTATAATGAAAAGGAACAAGACAAAAAAATCAAATCCGCAAGTCCAAAATGGATTAGCAAGATTAGGCCAGGACATAAAAGGCAAAGTTACCCTGGTAAGGAAAAAATTTGTAAGCAGATAACCAGACTAAGAAACCTCTCATATATATAGCATGTAACGCATATGGAACAGGAAGATATTGTCCATGATATAAATATACTCACGGTAATGTCCAAACTGCTCTGGTACTTATATCTGTTGGTCTGTCACCTGTGTCTGTTTCTGTGGAGGCAAGCAAACAAGGTGTTACCTCCAGCTGCAAAGGCCAATGTCATCAGTATTAGATCATATAACACCTCTAAGACTGTTTGATCATGACCAGCACAAAACTGCAGCCTGATCCATATCGATACCTGTTCATCCCATACATAGAAATAGACTAAACTCATCTGGCACAAACAATTAATGCCACGAAAACGTGTACAATCATTTACACAGATACATGGATAAACAAATCTAGGAATCTGATTGAATGCAATAGGCTATATAGCTAACTGATAAACAATTTACCTATCATTTAGGACTTTCATGATCAAGAACATTGAGGGTAAGGTTGGGGATATACTATATTGTTAAAAAAATTATTACATGAATATGTGTGTTTTCTGATATCAAGATTAAAATTATAAGCCAGGACTCAAGGAGTAACATCTGTTTGTATGCTTCCATTCCCCATTCCCCATTCCCTTCTTCTTAAGATGATATCTAGGCCTACATTTCGTGATTTGCTGCGGTATGCTTGTCCAGAGCCTGTTTTCAAAGCATGCAAGTCAACTGTTCTAATCAAGAAGGGGCATGTTAAATGATGTTAACAACTTGTTATGGAATGTTATATTATATTTTAGGAAGGATAATATTTCTTTCTTTATTCCTAGGGATTTCTCTCTTTATTCCTAGGGATTTCTTTCCTTGTATTCCTCTCTTATCTAATATATAAAGGTCATGTGAGGGTCTTGTATTATCAAGCCCTCTGTTTCTTTCTCTGATATTGTTTAACATGGTATCAGAGCCATAGCCTAACTCTTTTCAGCCTTACGTTTCCGCTGCCATAACCAGTAACCTTATCTATACTTAACCAAATCGAAAACCAAGAACACAGCCACCACCAGGAGTCACCGGCGACCAAACCAGTACCGGCGGTGCTGCCAGAAAACCTACCACGCGCCGCCGTCCGGCGACCTCCGGCGACGGCGTTCTGATGGGTGTGCTCGCCTTTCTGTCCTAAACATGTTTATGGTCTTGTTTTATGTCAATTATGACCAGAAGTTGAGTTTCTTTGTTCTTCAGTCGTTTCCAGTCAGCCGGTACATCATCAGCCTAGTTTTCTGTTAGTTTCTGATATTATCAGTCATCAGTAATCAGAAACATGTCAGGACTTGATGATAAAAGTCCTCAAGGGTGTTTTCTGCCGGTCATTGTCCCACCAGCATCACATGAGGAGTTATCTTCGGTTACAGCCCCACAGCAGTTTGTCACGATATCTCAGGAAGAGTATACTAAGTACCTGCAGTATCAGTCCGCACAGCAGGCTTCCACTTCTTCTATGGCTTCTGTTGTTCATCGAGGTAACCCAACAGCCTGTTATTCCTCTAACCTTCCTAGAAATCAACTCTGGGTATTGGATTCTGGTGCCACTGACCACATTTCAGGTAAAATAACCAATTTTGACCATATTTCCTCTTTACCAGTATCTCATAATAAACTCACCATTGCAGATGGATCCACCACCACCATTAAAGGTGTTGGACCCACCCATCCTTGTCACTCTCTCACTTTACCATCTACTTTATTTGTTCCAAATTTTCCTTTCAACCTTATGTCTATAAGTAAGCTAACCAAACAACTAAATTGCTCAGTTTGTTTCTTCTCTGATCATGTCATTATCCAGGATTTGAGGAGCAAGAAGACGATTGGAGAAGGGCATGAATCGAATGGAATGTACTACTTCGATAGACTGCAGTCATCAGTTGCTTGTCATACATTGGTCTCACCTCAATTAGTTCATAGTCGTTTGGGGCATCCATCTTTAGCAAATCTCAAGAAGCTTGTTCCAGATTTAGTTTCAGCCTCTAATTTAGATTGTGAGTCGTGTCAATTAGGAAAGCATCATCGTGTTCCCTACTTTCCTCGAGTCAATAAAAGGGTTGAAAAACCTTTTATGCTAGTTCATACAGATATTTGGGGTCCAAGTCGTGTCAAGTCTAAATTAGGTTTTCAATATTTCATAATTTTTGTTGATGATTTTTCTCGAATGACTTGGTTGTTTTTAATGAAAGATCGTTCTGAGTTATTTTCTATTTTTTGTACCTTTTGTGCTGAAATTCAAAATCAATTTAATTCTCGAATTAAAATTCTTCGCAGTGACAATGCTAAAGAGTATTTTTCTCACTCAATGTCTAGCTACATGCAGCAACAGGGGATTATACATCAATCCTCCTGTCCAAAGACATCTCAACAAAATGGAGTGGCCGAGAGGAAAATCCAACACATTGTTGAAACAGCTCGTACCCTTTTAATTCACATGAATGTTCCCAAAAGTTTTTGGGGCGATGCTATTCTTACTGCATGCTTCCTCATAAATCGGATGCCTTCCTCTATTTTGTTGGGTAAAATTCCATTCTCTGTTCTCTTTCCTTCTCAAGCTCCGTTTTCTATTCTACCTCGAATATTTGGGTGTGTTTGCTTTGTTCATCAGCACCAACCTGGCACTGACAAATTAGATCCTAGAGCCTTAAAATGTGTTTTTCTTGGATACTCTCATCTTCAGAAAGGGTACAAATGTTTTTGTCCTTCACTGAATCGATTTTTCGTTTCTGCTGATGTTACGTTCTTTGAAAACACACCTTATTTCTCTAATACTCAATCTGTGTCTGCTGATGCCGATGATTGTTTGCCTTTACCATTTGTACCAATCCAAATAGCTCCTGATGCATCAAACACTAGTAGTACATCTTTAGAGCACATTCTTGATACTGATCCCCCACCATTAGAGCGTCTGTCTTGTCCTGACCTGCAGGTTTATACTCAACGTCCTTGAGTTGAAGTACCACGAGGAAATTCATGCTCATCACAACCGTCTTCTTCATCTTCAAGACCAAAGGGTGATGATTTGGATCTTCCAATTGCACTCTGAAAAGGGAAAAGGTCTTGTACTTCTCACCCAATCTCCAACTTTGTTTCTTATGACTCTCTATCACTGTCATACTCTGCTTTTGTATCCACCTTGTCCTCTATACCCTTGCCTAAGTCTGTTTCAGAAGCCATTTCTCATCCTGGATGGAAACAAGCTATGGAAGAAGAGATGTCAGCTTTGCGGACTAATAACACGTGGGACTTGGTTTCTCTTCCGCGTGGTCAGACTGTTGTGGGTTGTCGCTGGGTGTTTACTGTAAAGGTTCATCCCGATGGGACAGTTGATCGATTAAAAGCCCGTCTGGTTGCAAAGGGATATTCCCAAGTATATGGCATGGACTATTCAGAAACCTTTTCTCCAGTAGCCAAATTGACATCTGTTCGTATCATCATTGCATTGGCTGCTACATATGCATGGCCTTTACATCAGTTAGATGTGAAAAACGCCTTTCTTCATGGAGATCTTGAGGAAACTATCTACATGGAGCAACCACCGGGGTTTGTTGCTCAGGGGGAGGTTGATCGTGTATGTCGACTAAATAAGTCATTGTATGGTTTGAAACAATCGCCACGGGCATGGTTTGGTCGTTTCAGTTCAGTTGTTATGGAATTTGGTTTACAGCAGTGTGGTGTGGATCATTCTGTCTTTTATCGCCACTCTGAAGCTGGTAAAATCCTCTTGATCGTCTATGTTGATGATATTGTTATTACTGGTGATGATGCATCTGGTATTCAATTGTTGAAGGTTTTTCTGCAAACCAAGTTTCAGACAAAAGACCTTGGTCCACTGAAATATTTCTTGGGAATTGAGGTAGCACGGTCTAAGACGGGAATATGTCTTTCGCAAAGAAAGTATGTTCTAGACCTTCTAGAAGAAACTGGTTTGTTGGGAACCAAACCGGTTGACAGTCCCATGGAGCCAAATGTCAAGCTTGATGTAGATAAAGGGGAATTGTTGGAAGACCCTACCAGGTATCGAAGACTTGTTGGCAAATTAAATTATCTGACTGTTACTCGTCCAGATATTTCATTTGCTGTAAGTGCAGTAAGTCAGTTCATGGACTCTCCCCGTACTAGCCATTGGGATGCAGTCGTTAGAATCTTGAGATATCTCAAAGGTGCACCAGGACAAGGTCTTCTTTACCAAAATCATGGTCACACTCGGATTCGAGGATACACAGATGCTGATTGGGCAGGTTCCTACGATCGACGGTCTACGTCAGGCTATTGTGTATTCATGGGAGGAAACTTGGTGTCCTGGAAAAGCAAGAAACAAAGTATTGTCGCAAGATCAAGTGCTGAATCCGAGTATAGGGCAATGTCATATACTACATGTGAACTAGTTTGGTTAAAACATCTTCTCATGGAACTTGGTTTCGGACACTCAACTCCTATGGAATTAATGTGTGATAATCAAGCAGCCATTCACATTGCTTCTAATCCTGTTTTTCATGAGAGAACCAAACATATCGAAGTTGACTGCCACTTTGTTCGTGAGAAGCTTCAAAGAAGTTTGATCAAGACCCCATATGTCAAATCAGAGGATCAACTTGCTGACTTGTTCACCAAAGCTTTAGGAGGATCTAAAGTAAAATCTATATGTGACAAGCTTGGAGTTTATGATATGTATGCTCCAGCTTGAGGGGGAGTGTTATGGAATGTTATATTATATTTTAGGAAGGATAATATTTCTTTCTTTATTCCTAGGGATTTCTCTCTTTATTCCTAGGGATTTCTTTCCTTGTATTTCTCTCTTATCTAATATATAAAGGTCATGTGAGGGTCTTGTATTATCAAGCCCTCTGTTTCTTTCTCTGATATTGTTTAACACAACTTAATGATTTCCTCTGCCTGTCATGCTTACAAATGGAAAATGGTATTTCTTTGAAAGGTTGGATATCTAGAGAAATGGTCTTTTAGTCAGATGGGAAGGTAAGGTTAGAATATACTTCTAGTTCCTCTCTTTGCAATGTAGACCAGGAAATTAAAAAAAAAAAAGCTGCAAATAATAGAAAATTGGATCTTTACATTTCTATAAGAACGTAGTAGACATGGTTTACAGGACAAATGGAAGACATTTACCACATAGTAATTTAAAAGAACTATTTTCACCCTTGGGACCAGGAAATCAATACTGCTGATAAAGAACTAGCATATGGAAAATTGTAGCAACTGACCATTGTTCAAGAAAGAACATGATAGAAAATCAACAATTGGTAGCTATCAAGATCACACACCTCCACCAGTCTATAAGATGCATGCATCAAATACATTGCTAAATAACATCATTGTGCAGCTTAGATTGAACAACTATAGCCTCAATGTGGTAAACAACATAGCGAAGTCAATGTGACAGTACACTGCCATAGAGCAAATGTCATTTTTACTTGGTGAGGAATAACAACCAGTTCATTATATCATGAATTACTTCTTTTCAGTCTAGAGGCTAAAGATCCATGAAACTTACATCATCAAATGCCTGCAAGTTAAGCCAGACATTTGTTCCACTCATGAGGGATACTTGCCGCTCTGAGGTATCCCCACCAAAGATGACAAAGACTTTCTGTATTGCTTCACGGTCTTTGGGTTTTTCAGTTTGCCGTGAGCCATTTGATCTCCTAGACAAATGGCTTGCTTTGCCATTGATGTGATTGGCAAGTTTTGGAAACCTCAAGCAAGCATGATGAACAATGCTGCGCAGAATATTTGAGTGAGAAAATCCGACCTGCACATGGCAAGTGATGTTATTTTAAAAAGCACAAATCTAGCTTACAATAACTCTCTCTGTATCAAAGCGAAATTTGTCCCCAACCAATGAGAAAAGGGAAGGAAAAAAGTGGTCCAGGTTCTAGTCAAACTGCACTTATATATGAATTATACGGAGACTTCAAAATGAATCTTACAAAATAAATCCAGCATATGTTAGATTTCCAACTTCAGAAACATATACAACATAGATTTCTGCAATAATCAAGCAGTTCAAGGTAAATTGACACATGATACAGAAAGAATTCAACTGTATACGTTCATATGTTTTCCTATACTTCCCCGGTAATCGTAAAAGTTCTCGTGAAAATTTTTATATCCTAGCTTAACACTGGCTTAACGGGCAGCTTAAGGCTAATGTACAGTTCTCTTCAAAGCACACAAAAGTGTATGACAATTGAAAATTAAAATCTACGAAGTCTATATTTGTTTTCAGTAATAGCTTTTCAATATAATTAAGTTACTTCAATTTACCATGGAGTTGAAACGCATTAAAATTAATGAATGGGCTATTGAGAAGTAATGAGTAGTGGTTAGAATTTTTTTTTGTAGTGCATACTGCATAAGGAATTGCGACAAAGTTATTCATCTTTAGATGCCAAACACCTACTTTTAGAGGGAAAAAATGCTAAAAACCTTTACACTTTCTAATTCTCCTAGTATAGAAGATCGCTGCATAGATTAAATAAACTAATCTTAGAGTTCCCCTGCTGCCTTTTGAAGATATTAAAGTTTATTGTTTAGAATGCATTGATCTTTACAGCTTCTTTAATGCTAACCAAAAACAAATCAGTATTTTCAAGAATATTTGTACATTACTTGGACCTATCTACTATACCTTTGAAGCTTGCTGAAACAAGAAGCTCGTCTGTTCCATACCACTTATCTGACAAGTAAACGGAAATCAACGTAATTTCATTTAATGATCCAAAGTTAATATCCTTATTGATAGGAAGGAGCATAAAATAGAAACATCTAGGGAAAGAGCTGGGTATCTAACTTACCAAGTTAATGTCAGTAAATATAATCGTACCCAACTCATTCTTTCCAATTTTGCCTCCCGAAAAGGATAACATATTTGGTGATGGCAAAAACCAACCATCTATTCGAGCAAAGTCACGAAGGCCAAGCTTTTTAAATAATAGAGACGCTCCTTCCCGGATGCTTTTAATCACATCAATAGGAAAACGAGGTGGAGTATGATACGCAACCTGTGACATGCAGCTACACCTCTCAGATTTAGTAAGAAAATAAGTGCTTTAATAACCAAACAACATGATATCTAGTCCATCTCAGCAAGTTAGGAAACATCACTATAGTTATACTTTTGACAGACCTGTTGCGTTGGAAGATACTTCCTTCGGTAATTGAATATTGCATCTTTCTCCCTTACATCAACTCTACCTTGAAATTGAAGCTCCACCTAGTTAGAAATGGCATTACATGAAGTGCAAATCATAATTTAGCTAAAGTAGAAATGTTCATTTATCTAAATAGAATAAACGCTTCCTATGAAGATGCTATTTCAATATGGTTCAGAAAGGTAAAAAAAAAAAAAAAAAAAAAAAGATCGTTGCAAGAACCCATTTCTGGGAAAGAATCTGGTACATCTTTACTTGGGGAGAGCAGAAAGCCATTTTGGGCGGAATTGCCACAACATGGTCAAGCAATAGTGCAATAGGATTAATGGCTAGGAGGATTGGAAAGGCAAAATGGCGTTAAGATTTCCAAGGTTGAAGAATGAGCTGGCAACTCAAACGCAGTGGCTTGGTAAGGGATTCACTGGAGCCATAGTGAAAGTGAGTTCATAGGGCAATAAATGAGGCCAATTCTTCACCGAAGGGGTGTCAATAGAAAGCCATATTCATTTTTATAGAAAGTAATAGCTGTAAATGATTCATTAATCTTGGCTGTTAGGAAAGAAGATTTAGCTTTCCATGTATAGCTTAAGGAGATTTAGTGTATAGGTTCCCAGGATCACTCCATGTAATTAATTGGGATAGTTTCAGTTTCCTTGTATAGTTGGCAATCTTGCCTATATAATAAAAAGTTCCTCTCAGCAGAGGACAGTCGAACCATTTTGTTATGGTATCAGAGCCATTTCCTAAAAATATTTCTTAGTTCTCTCAGTCATAGTCTTAGTGATCATGGAAAAATCAGATCATGTTTGTGTCAAATTCATTGGCAAGAATTATGCTGCCTGGGAGTTTCAGTTGGAGACTTTTCTCAAGGGTAAAGAGTTGTGGGGCCATATAGATGGCAATACCAAAGAAGGATCAACCGCAGCAGAAAAGGCAGCCTGGGCTGCCAAAGATAATCAAATCACGACCTGGATCCTTGTTTTTATAGAGCCACATCTGATTCTTTCTCTACACCCTCATAGGTCTGCAAAGGCCATGTGGGATTATCTCAAGAAAGTCAACAATCAAGATAACAATGCTAGGCACTTCCAGCTTGAGTTAGCCATTGCTAACCATACTCAAGGGGATTTATCAGTTCAAGAATACTACTCTGGATTTCTAACTTTGTGGAATGATTACTTAGACCTTGTTACAACCAAGGTCTCTGCAGAAGGATTGGCTGCAGTCTAGGAAGTACACAGAACCAGCCAGAGAGACCAATTTCTAATGAAATTGCAGCCTAATTTCGAATCTATTCATGCTTCTCTAATAAATAAAGATCCTGTTCCAACCTTAGAAGCCTTTTTTAGAGAACTCTTACGAGAGGAACAACGTATTAATACTCAGAATATTATGGAGCAGGCTCGTGTTGCCTCTAACACGGTCTCGGTTGCCTATGCTGCACATGGCAAGGCAAAGGGGGAAGGGTCAGGACATGAGTACCATAGAGTGCTATAGCTGTAGGAAATATGGGCATATTGCCCCTCACTGCCCTGAGAAATTTTGTAACTACTATAAGAAGTCAGGGCACATTATTAAGGAGTGTCCTACCCGTCCCCCACATTCCAACAGGGCCTTTTAGGCCACTATTACTTCTGGTGGCCTGCGGCCGGATATCTTTGCTGCTACTACACCTCCTATTGTTGCCTTACAACCTCCAGCACCTCTAACTCGAGAAACAGTGCAGGAAATGATTGTGAGTGCATCTTTAGCACTTGGACTTCAATGTACTGGTCTTTATCTACTTCTTGGATCGTAGACTCAAGTGCCTCAAATCATATGACAAAATCTTCTCAAGGATTAAGTAATATCAAAAAATATTGTGGTTCTTCCCATATTCAGACGGCTAATGGTAGTGACCCATCCATTGCAGCAGTTGGTGACGTATCTTCTTCCTTTAAGGATGTTTATATATCACCTAATCTCTTTGTAAATTTGGTATATGTTGGTCAGGTTGTGGATCACAATTGTGATGTCCATTTTACTCATGATGGTTGTGTCGTGCAGGATCAGATGACAAGACAGTTGATAGTGAAGGGGCCTAAGCATGGACGTATGTTTTTTTTGCAACTACCTATTCCTCACAGTCTGTCTCCTTCTTCTATACCAGCTTTACTTTGTCCTGAGTCTAAAGTGTCAAATGAAGTCTGGCATAGGCGGCTTAGTCATCCCAATTCTAGGATCCTATTTTATATATTGAAATCTGGTCTATTAGATAATAAAGTGCATTCTACTTCCACTGTGCTTCCTGATTGTGCAAGCTGTAAACTTGGAAAAAGTAAGGTTTTACTCTTTCCTTCTGAAGGAAGTAGAGCAACACATAGCTTTGAGATAATTCATAGTAATGTATGGGGAGTTAGTCCTAT
Organism: Aquilaria sinensis; assembly: GCA_005392925.1. Lineage (NCBI taxonomy): Eukaryota > Viridiplantae > Streptophyta > Magnoliopsida > Malvales > Thymelaeaceae > Aquilaria > Aquilaria sinensis. Next base: position 31,225 of record SMDT01003026.1, on the reverse strand, counting down.
AATTTCTCATACTCAATACAAATATTTTGTGACATTTATTGATGACTACAGCAGATATACATGGGTTTATTTCATGCAGCACACATCAGAAGTCTTTTCTACATTTAAATTGTTCTTAGCTCTAGTTCAAACTCAATTCTCAGCTACTGTCAAAATTTTTCAATCTAACTCAGGTGGGGAATACATGCCTCATGAGTTCCAATTTTTTCTACAATCTAAAGGGATTATCTCTCAATGATCTTGTCCTTATACTTCACAATAAAATGGAGTAGCTGAACGGAAAAATCGTCATCTTTTAGATGTTGTTAGAACTCTATTAGTTGAGTCATCAATTCTTCCTAAGTTTTGGGTAGAAGCACTCGCTACAGCAACTTTTCTTATCAATAGACTCCCTTCGCAGGTTTGGAATTTCGAGTCTCCATATTTCAAGCTTTATCATTGCAGACCTACTTATACAAACCTTCACACCTTTGAATGTGTCTATTTTATGCATCTTCCTCCGGTAGATAGAAATAAGCTTTCTACCCAATCAGTTTGTTGTGCCTTCTTAGGCTATAGTGCCACACAAAAAGGTTATTTATGCTATGATCCAATTTCCAATTGGGTTCGTGTTTCAAGGAATGTGTTGTTTTTTGAAAATCAATGATTCTTTCCTATGTCTCCATCACCAAAGTCTTCATGTACCTTCTTGCCTTCTTTTCCTGACACCTCTGATACACCTAACACTCAAATTGCAAGGTTCAAGCCAGTAATGGTATACCAACGGAGACCTCTAGTGCCAACCCCTTCCGCTTCTGTCATGTTGTCTGCTCCCTTACACCGCTCCACTAGAGTCACAGGTCCTTCTGACCGATATGGATTTCTGTCACTACAGATAGGTACCTCTACTTCGGCCCTATCTGCAAAACTATCTTCCATTTCTATTCCTACTGGTCACTCACAAGCAGTCAAAGAAAAATGCTGGCAGCAGGCCATGCAGGAGCAACTAGATGCTCTTGAAGCTAATAATACATGGGAAGTGGTTGATAGTCCTACTGGTGTGACTCCACTTGGATGTAAATGAATCTATTCAATTAAGGTGAAGTTTGACGGGAGTTTGGACAGGTATAAGGCTCGCTTAGTAGCTCTTGGAAATAATTAGGAATATGGAGTTAATTACGAGGAGACGTTTTCTCCAGTAGCCAAAATGACTACTATCCGCACAATTTTGGCTATTGCTGCATCTCGAAACTGGAGTTTGCACCAAATGGATGTGAAGAATGCATTTCTTCACAGAGATCTCAAGGAAGATGTTTATACGTGTCCGCTACTAGGTTTATTTTCAAAGCCTACTGCTATAATGTGTAAATTGTGTCGCTCCTTGTATGGTCTTAAGCAGGCCCCTCATGCATGGTATGAGAAAGTTACCTCTACCTTACGTAAGTTTGCTTTTCTCAAAAGCAAGTATGATGCATCTTTGTTTCTTCGCAAGACTAAAATTGGTATTGTCGTCCTCTTGGTGTATGTTGATGATATCATCATCACGCGTATTGATTCAGTCCTAATCTCTTAACTTAAGTAGAATTTAAAGGACTCATTTCATATGAAAGATTTGGGCTCTCTCACATATTTTCTTGGTTTTGAAATTACAACTGCTTCACATGGTATTTTTCTGTCCCAGCATAAGTATGCTCAGGACTTCGTGGCTGCTGCTGGTATCCAAGACTCTGCCCTTCTTGATACTCCCATGGAACTTAATCTCAAATTGTGCAAAGAAGAGGGTGACTTGTTATCAGACCCTGCAACCTATCGTATGCTTGTTGGCAACTTGGTCTACCTTACAATCACTAGACTTGATATTTCTTATGCTGTCTAACAAGTTAGTCAGTTTAGGGCCTCTCCTAGGCATCTACACATGACTGTAGTATGAAGAATAATCCACTATGTCCGTGGCACAGCCTCGCGAGGCCTTTTCTACCCTACTTCTACCTCACTTGATCTAGTAGCTTATAGTGATGCTGATTTTGCTGGGTGTAGTGACACCATGCGCTCTACTATGGGATAATGTATGTTTCTTGGACTAGCTCTTATTTCCTGGAAAAGCAAGAAACAAGAAAGTGTTTCTAAGTCTTCAGCTGAGCCCGGATATAGAGCTATGTCTCATGCTTGTGATGAGATACATTGGATACGTGGGCTATTGGCAGAACTTGGTTTGCCTCAATGCTGTCCCACTCGTTTTCATGCGGATAATACTAGTGCAATTCACATTTCTGCCAATCCAACCTTTCATGAACACACTAAGCATATTGAGGTTGATTGCCACTTCATCCGTGAGGCTTTTGAGGCTCTGACTACTTCTTTTCCCCACATACCTAGTAATCTTCAAGTGGCAGATATTTTCACTAAGGCTCTCACACGACATCGACATCATTTTCTTACCAACAAATTGATGCTTGTAGATAACCCGCATCAATTTGAGAAGGGATGTCAATAGAAAGCCATATTTATTTTTATAGAAAGTAATAGCTGTAAATAATTCATTAATCTTGGCTGTTAGGAAATGAGATTTAGCTTTCCATGTATAGCTTAAGGAGATTTAGCATTCCATGTATAGGTTCCTAGGATCACTCCATGTAATTAATTGGGATAGCTTCAGTTTCCTTGTATAGTTGGCAATCTTGCCTATATAATAAAAAGTTCCTCTCAACAGAGGACATTTGAACCATTCTGTTAAGGGGATCCTAAGGCCTTCATCCTTCCATCTTATGAAAAGAGGAAAAAAAGGGAGGGGGGGGGGGGGGGGTGGAGAGCATTTGGCTTTTTCATGTTGCCAAAGAGTTGGTTTTTAAAAATTTTACTGATTTTTCCTTTTATAAACACAATTATTTTGATGATCCATTTTCATATTTCTTCTAGCAGTTTTTGAGCAAATTTTGCTTGTCTCTATTTGGAAAAGATTACGGCATATTGATCACACACCAAGGCTGAACCCCCAAGAGAGAAGTTGATAATATCTTATATCCTGTTGCTGCATCACAATGAAATGAAACAAGTACAAACAAGCATCCAGATTGTGATAATCCAGATTACCTCTGTTGGAAGGAGAGCAACAGGATGGGAATCAAAACCATGGCCCACATCAAGGACAATGGCTGTAAATTCACTTCCTCCTTCAAGGAATAACTCAACAAGAACTCTGTCATCTATTCCCTATACAAAGTAATGAGGAACGTTTAGATAAAATTAAGCAACCTTCATAACACAGTTTTATTGGTCTTGGATTAGGATACATATCGATAGATTACTCCGAAAAATATTTCTCTTTACAGCATCCTCATACACAATAGAGCAGAAGTATTACATTTCTACGTTGTCACTTCTTTCTTTTTAGAGTATTTAATACCAATTAGCTTTCTGCATTGCCAACTTCTTTCATTTGGAACTATTTTATAGCCCCCAAGATTGTTTTCTCGAATGGAGCATTCACATTATTGACAAACAAGCTTTGGACAAACTGTGGTTACTCACACATCAGGTAATAATCCTCATGGTGTAAGTCGCATTTTCTAGAAAGTTTATGAAGGAATCGCTCTATTACTAAGCTGATTGTTTTAAGTATTTTGTTTTGACAGAAGAATAATTACATTTCAGAAAAATATTCCAATTAATATCCAAAGCTTAGTTTGTGATAAGAGAAAATGAAGCTTACACTAAAATGTAAATGATCATAGCACCCTTTTGAATTATTTTGGTCTAGCATGATTTAGTGACTTCTTATTTACATGTCATGTGGTGGAGACCAAAGGCCCAGAAATACCTTTGAAATAATATCACTGGCCTTTTTAAGGGAATCAGCAACTCCATATGCAACTGTAACACCGATGCTTGATCCTGCCCTTGTCGGCTTTACCTAAATGGATATGAGAGAAGACTTAAAGGTCTTGCCTCTGCTAAACTCCTAAAACCAATAACAAGAAGGAGAAGAAAACTCACTACAACTTTTCCAGACTCCAGGTCCAACTGGTTTCTTAAAAACCACTCTGATAACTCAGATTCTCTAGCTTCATTTCCCTATATCCCCTCACATATTAGAGTATCACAAATTTCATCAAGAGTTACAATACATTTGATTAAAATAGGTACAAACTAAATAATCAAATATCTGGGAATTCACATCACGAGACATGAGAAACTCAAAGAGGCAAGTCAATGTGTGTGCCCAATATATGACACAAAGGAATCTTCAGCAGGGCAGTGACTAATTTAACATGCCAAAGAATTAGGGTAATGTAGAACGGATAGTAACTACTGGGTTCAATCTTAAAAAACAGAATAAAATAAAACAACAACCTAAATAAACCAGGAAAAGATGTTCAAATTTGATTCAGAACATAGCTGCACTGTGGTGAGGCAATAACAGCTATCAGTCAAAGTAAGATCATAAAGGCAAGTAAAATTAGCATTTAGCAAGCCCTATCTGTAGGCTGAAAGTGATCACCTGCCAATAAACAGGTACTTTCTTAGTCCAATTTAAAGATGAAGGAAAGTACAAACAATGAAAAGAATTCATAGAAAATAGTAACAAATAACAAAAAGATATTAGCCAAGATATCTACCTGCACTAAGAAACCAGGCACCGACATGAATCCATTCTTGTCAAGTTCCAGAGAAGCATCATACTACAAGTGAGAAGAATGGGCTTACTTTATTCAGCTTACGTAATTGAATAGAAACCTATCATTCCCTTATACATCATTATTTAGTGATTGCAGTAGTATAGAAGCAATAAGAAACATTGTTCACCCACTATCTATACATGCAGCTGATGGTGATATATCAACTAAAAGCAGAAAAGATTATCACTCCTCTGCTCAGATGGCAAAAAGAGTATACTTTGAAAAATTTTCCAATCTCTGTAGCCAAGCAGGAAGAGATAGTCCAATCATTTTAATGTACTGAAGAAAAGTTCATAAGGTTGCAGGTGCAAAAGTTGGTATAGCTTCAATTGCTTATAAAATGTTTAAAGCTCATCATTTACCTTGTCAAAAGCTAGATGACACTCCTTTGATCCTGTGCCAACAAAGGGAACATTATATTTTTCCAAGAGCTCCTGGATTTCCCATCAAAGAAAGAAATATTATCAAGTTTTATTAGCAACATAAACACCATCCTATATGGACTTTATTGGAGAAAGAGAAATTAAGGGGGCACTTAGTCGTAGAATGTTTTCCCATTTTTCTTTTCCAAATTCTTTGATAAAAGTTTAAGTGTATAGCTTGTTTTAAGGAGGTGGAAAAACTGGAAAACCAATCTGTTAAAATGAAAAACCTTATTTTAATTTTTTTATTTTTACTTTATCAAATTAGTTTTCACAAGTTTAGGAAACAAGGTTTTCCATATCCTTAAAACATGTTACAAACTCAAATTTTTATCAAAGAAAAACTTGGAAAAGAAAAATGGGAAAATCTTCAATAACTAAACGTCACTAAAACATCACATAACAGTAGACCTGAATGCCGCCATCTTCTCCAAATTTGCCGTGAATGACGGGGAAAACTATGTCCACGGAGTTAGTGAGGTGTCCAGCAAATTCAGACAAAGACTGAAAACCTTGCGCAAGACTGCAAGATGAAAAAAGTACAACATTATGCAGGGTGAACAGGAGATAGAGTGCTTCACTCTAAAGCAATCTCAAACTCACCTTTCGAGCTTGAAATCAAAATCTGCAGGAGTATTCGAGTACAGCTGCGCAGAAGAGATAGCGTAGGCGTTGAGATCGCAATCGATGTAATAGCAGCTCACATGCAAATCCTCTCCCTTGTATCCCAAGCAACAAAAAAGAATCTCCAATCAGACCCCTAACAAAAGGACCCATCGACAACTAATAGGACCATTTCATTCACAACAAACAGTTTAACTTTAGCATACCTGTATGTGATCGAGAACTGATCTCGCAGAGTTGAGAGAAATACCGCGCTCCGCCGAGGGGCCACCGCAAATCAGCCCGACCCTCAGAACCTTCCCTTCCTCCGACGTATCCTGCGCTTCCTGAACGGCCACATGAACAGCGGTGCCGCCTGTAGCTCCGACCCCTAAACCTGTCGGTTTCAGAAAAGTGCAATCGGCAGACCTCCGGCTGAATCCCGTCCACTTGGAAGAAATAAGGAAGGGTTTCGGGGCAGGGACGGCGTCGCTCCGAAGCAGCGCGGCGAGGTTGGACGTGAAAGCGATCGACGCCATTAGTGGAAGAAATAATTGCTTAATCCGATTTATTGGAGAACAAAAATTGCCGATTATAGCAGAGATGATCAAGATTATGTAAAATAGTAGTAAGATGAGAGGAGTGAGAGTGGAGTGTTGAGCCCAAGCCAAGCCAAGCCACGCCATTTCTGGCGAAGCGAAGCTAACCTTTTTGTTTCCTTTCTTTTCTTATTAGTACTTGTAATTTTCTCCCGTTTTGAATATTGATTTCGGGCGGCAGATTAACCAAACGGTTGTCTTTTATTGGTCGTTGGTCTTGTCTTTTGTGACTTGACCCCTTTATTTGTTTTTTTTTTCTGGTTGACGCTTTAGGAAAGTTTATGATGCGAAAATTTCAAAACCCCATAAAATTTGACATATACACCCCATGAGATCTGAATTCTCCAGTTAAGATAGTTGGCCGAATAATTTAAATGGTTACTAGGGTTTCAAGATTGTTCAAATCAAGCACTAGATTTTAGAAATATCATTATTAGAGAAAATTCAGAATTATTATACTTTTTAAATTAAGTAAATTGCGTCCATGGCCCCTAACCTTTTATTATTATACCGTTTTGAACCCTAAACTCAAAATTTTGCATAAAACATCCCTAACCTTTTTTAAATGTTCCATTTTGGACTTTCCATTAACTTGAAGCATTAAATTAGATAGAAAAAGGAAAGTTGGAAAACCTAGTTTTAACCCTTAAACATTTTATCTTTGTCTTAGAAACTTTGAAACTTTCTCATCTAACAATTGAAACATCATCTTTATAACCCACCACACTCATGTCCCTCTTTGGCCACCACTGTCTGCAAAAGTCACTGATAGATGGCTCGGCTTTATAGTATTAAGACTGTGTGACAATAGTTCTATGGATTGAAGGCTTGATTTCTCGTGGATAGATTCAATTTTTGGTTCGAATCGAATTTGGGTTTATGAAATTGTTCATGATCCCGAACATTGATTTTTTAAATTAAATGTTGTGTGTGCGAAATTGATGAAAAAGATTGATTTCTCTATCTTTATTGACCTTAGGGGAGCAAAACCCCTTTTTTCCATTGCTGTTTAGGGGTCCTTTGTGCACCACTTGGATTTTCACGATGGAAGCATCGCGTTTCGCAATAGTTTGGATTTCACAAAGGAAGCATGACATGTTTCACGATGGGAGATGCCACCGAAGAAAGATTGAGGTTTACAATGGAAGCACGACGAGTTTGGCGGTAGATTTCACGATGGGAGGATGACTATTGCAATGGTCAGTGAGTGACGTTTCCGACTTTTTCGTGGCATTTTGTGGCCTTTCGCAATGGATTTTCCATGCGACATTTCATGGCCCCTATTGTCGGTGGCGTTTGAGTGACGATTGTTAGTGGGCAGTGGATGAAGAAGAAGTGGTTGGTGGTGGAGGATGGTGGCCGGATAGGGATGTGAGTGTGGTGGCCAGTGGGTTATGGAGACGGTGGTTTAATTGTTAGATGAGAAAGTTTCAAAATTTTTAAGATAAAGATAAAATTTTTAGGAGTTAAAACTAGATTAAGTTAGGGTAAAAAATGGTACAATAATAAAAAGTTAGGGGCCATGAATGCAATATATTCTACTTTTTATGTCAAAAAAAAAATATAACATATACTATTTTGAATGGTTTTGAAAAAAATGTAACATTTCCTTCATAGGTAAACATTTGTTATCAATTTTCTATAATGTCACTTTGACCTCCAAAGATGCACAACGACATAAACCCAAGAAACCTATCAAATTAACGACCTCCGGTTCTTGATGGGAACTACTAGAAATTGATGTGAGAAATGGAGAATCTTGACAAGCAGTCCTATAAGATATTAGAATTCATAGGAGTATAGATAGCCAATCATCAATGATAACCGCTATCATTCATCATTGATCTTTACACTCTATCATCAATTATAACCTGTAAAGATGAAGCAGGATGGAGAATTGGAGACTATAGGTAACAAACATCATGGAGACCTTCCATTGAGATGGAAACTATGAAGAGTGAGCACAAATTTTATGCACCAAGGTGAAGTTATAAAGTCTCAGCTATATGGCAATATAAAGGAATTCGATTGAATTTGAGTTCTGGTAAATTTAAGATAATTATTCAACTCAATATTTAAGCAAGTTGTTCAATTATTAAAAGATAAGTGATTAATTTCATCTTTTGTAATACATATATATAAGGGTGACAATGTAATTATGTTAAATTATGACTCTTGGCTAGAATTCCGATAAGAAATAATGCTTCTAAAGTGTTATTCACAATAATTTAGTAAAATCATTTTTTACCCGACTTCTAGCCTCGAAAAAGTGGATCACAATTCAACATACCACGCATTTGCTATCACATACTTTTTTAAATGAAAAGTAATAATTTAGTCCACTCAAAAGTATGGTGATTCAACAATAAAAATATTAAAGCATGGAATTCTTTTTTAAAAAAATAAATTGATAGCCAAAATGATGACTATCATAAAGTTGTTATCAGGCTTATGTGGAGAACACCAAAACTCCTTTATAGGAAGATGATAATAGAAAGACCGTGGGGTGTTTGTATCTAAGGAGGGCTTTCCAACGCTCGAGTCAACGTGAGTTATTTAAGATAGAAAAAATAAGAGTGTCAATGTGAAGAGGTTGCAACTTAATTACCTTGCTATGTCAATGAAATGTCTTTAAACAACCATTTATGGGGATTGAAATGTGAAAAAATCATAGGATTATGGGGGATTGAGGAGAAACCCCGTGATATGAAAGTTGGATAAGATCTTGGAGGATTAATGCAGGTGGGTGTGATTTGCTTACAGCTAGTAGAAGATAACTCCAAATTTTTAGCATGATTTTTTTGGTGATATGAATACGAGCAGCGTAATGAATTGTAGGAGCTCTTGTTGGGCTGATAGGAGGGTGTAAGTGCCCGTAGGTAGGGCCTTAACTTACTATTATGTGAGCTAGTCCATATCTCGATTTGTTATTGTTGACACCCAATTTTTTCTGGACACTGAGTTTTGTTTAAGTTTTAGGTTAGGAAAATTAGTTTAGAAGGCATTTTCATTTTTAGGGACTGTTTGGTCATTTTTTAGGAGTTTGGGTCATTTTTGTTATTTTAGGATTGTGCATAGTTAGTTGGTCTAGTCACATTTAGGTTACATTGTTTTTTTGATCTACAAATCTTTAGGAATTTAAAGTGGTCATCTAGGGTAGAAATATGATTTAATTTAATTTAGGTACTAATTTGGAGTCCTAAAGGTCTTGTACGGTCAATTTAGGGGACAGGGAAAAGTTTAGGTAAAAATCGAGGAATTTTAGAAAATTTTAGGCAAAATTGGAAAGTTTGAGGCAAATCTGTCAAAGTTGTGCAGATTTGGGCTAATTGGGTAAATCCTGGAAGTTTTGGGCTTAATTGGCAGATTAGAGAAGTGTTGGGTGAAATTGAGAATTCGCATAGAGTTTGGGGCTGAAAAGCAACTCAAGAGTTTTTCTGGACTTGAATTAGTAGTTTGACCAAAACACTTTCAAATTGAATTTGGATCAGTTTTAAACTTGGAAAACCTAGCTAATCTAGCCTAAGACTCTCTAGCATAAATATGGGTTACTATTGATATGAAAAGAAAAAAATTCGAAACCCTAAGCTCTAGTCTCTAAAAAGGGAAAACTGCAGCCTTCAACCCCTGTCTCTCCTCCCTCATTCCCAGAAACCCTAACCTTTTCACTAAAGCCGCCGCCACTCACGAAGCTTTGGTTCTCTGCCTCAAAGCTTCCAGCCCTCTGCCCAGAAGCTTCCAGCCTCCGCCGTCGGCCAAGCTTGCCTCCCCCGCTCCGTCCGACAGCAAGCCACCGTCCCCGAAGGCTTCCCGTAGCTGCTTGCGTTCGCTCCGAGCTTCGTCCACCCCCGGCTCGTCGTCTTCTGTCCTTGTCTTCGCCTCACCCAGGGTCGCCGCCACCTCCTCATCCAAGCCCCGATTGTCGTTTGCCGCGACATAGCCGGAGGACAGAGAATTGAGAACGATCCGAAACGCGGCCCTCGGACCCGACCCGGTTCTGATAAAGCCTTATCCAGTCAATTACCCCCTTTCGGTAAAATTCATGTTTACCCCCTCATCTTTCTATTTTTACTCATTCGAGTGCCTGCTTATTCTCTTTGTTACAATGTGGTCACTGACAGTATTGATTTATATTTTTCTTTTCTTCGGCTGTTTGTTTTACTTTAGTTTTGGAGATTAACACTAGGTATGATTATAGGACTAGGTTAGATAGGTAATTTTATAAATAATACGAATTGAAAAAAAAATTATTTGACTTACATAATGCATCTAAAAAAATCACACATAGGAAAATTCATTACGCATGAGTTTAATAAAACCCTAGGATGAATTTAGGATGGTAGTAAATTTCAAGATCCATATCTGGTTGATTCAATAGGATTCATGGTTTGGATGAACAATTATCTAAAATTTTCAATAAAAATATAGTAAGTTTAATATCTATATCTGGGTGGTCCGATAGAATCTATGGTTTAGATGAATAATTATCTAAAATTTTCAATAAAAATATATTAAGTTTAATATCTATATTCGGGTGGTACGATAGGATTTATGGTTTAGAAATATCAAAATTTCATAAAGCCAAATAAAAATCAAATAGTAAAGTTTAGAAGTCCATATCTGGGTGGTTCAGCTAGAATCCATGGTTTGGATATTAATTGAAACTGTTTAAAGCAAGTAAAACAAAATTAAAATCAAACTAAGGTGCCAATTTTGGGCACTAGAAGAAAGTTATTTTAACGTAACTGTACTCCCGAACCCCTCAAACTCTTATAGACCATTTTTAGGTGTTCAAACGACCTAGGTATAAACCGATTGTTGGCGACTCCCAAAAACAAGTTGCTACAGTTATGCCTGATAATGCCATTAACGAACAAGTTCGGTCCAGCCTACTAGGTTTTAACTTTGGCCTAATATAGTATTAGGATTATAAAATGATTATTTGTACATATATTTTTTATTTTTTACAGCTAAATATGAAGCAAAAAAATCATAAAAATAATTTACTTCCTAAAAGAACATTATTCAAATGATTATTATGTAAACAAAGTATTAGCTTTAAAATGGAATTGATTCTAAATCAAAAAATAAAAAATAAAATTATAGTTTTTAAAATGAGTAAAGAATAGTGTCTTAACAGTATAATTAAACAATGAAACAATAAGGACCGATGTGAAATTTGACTTAAACTTAGTGGTCAATGATTATAGATTAATCTCTTTTTCTCTATTAAGAACCCATTATATTATTGCACTATAATTGAGTTTTGATGCAATCAACTAAAGGAAACCTTAGTTATCACTTTGTGCAAGAATGGCACTTCACCTACAAGTCATTAGTTCTCACTTCACATATATGGCATTTCACAAGAAGTAGCTAAACGTGACAGCATCGTGGTCATGACTGTGCAAAAGTCCACTCGACCTTACCTGCTACATAACATTGGCCTAAAACCATAAATACCCCCTTGAAGTTTGGTGACTCAGATACATAACCCCTTTAACTTTAACTCGGGCCAATTTGCTCCTCTAATTTTGATAAGTGCGACACTTAAGCTCCAAGGACGACACTCGGGCCAATTCTATTAAAGAATTGATGAAATTGGTTATACGATGACTAAAACAAAAATCACGATGAGCATTGATTCAACAACCACTTTAATGTCTGTTGCAAAGAAAAAATATGATTTTGGAGACACCTTAATGTGTGGTTGCAATTTAAGGGTAGAAATTGTACAATGAATAAATGAGATAACATTGGAATAAGGTTTTTCGATTGCAAATTCTACAATAATTAGGTAATTGGGGATTAAAATAGGTATTGTATTTCTTATTATGTTATTGAGATGAGAAAAGTTTTGTTTAAAAGGAAGATGAAGTTTTGTAATGTTGTGGATGTGTTTTTGTATTTTTGAACAGACAAGGAAGTGTAGGCTTTTTACTTGGATCAATGAACCATTTCTAGCTTAAGCAGGAGGCTATAATTATAGAACATTGTTCAAGGGAGCAAGAACTAAAGTATAAAGTAGAGATGTTGGAATTGCAATTGAAAGAAGTGTTGGCAATGGTAGTAAGGACTTCTGCTTCACTGTTGGCTGGGATTGCTGCTGACAATTCCTCATAGTAAATGAGTTTGAGAAAAATTAGATAATATGTTATGTGGATTTGTAGACTAGTTTATGTCATTTCTATTATGTTACTTGTGTATATTGTCTGCAAGCATTGATGTACAAAGCAAGAGTTCTTGCTTGCCATAGTGTATGGAAAGAGAGTTGAATCTCTTCAAATATGTACCATTTTGATTAGTAGTAATGAAATAAATTTGGTATTGAGCACATTGTTGGTATTATTTTATGCTTTTTGAATATGGATTGAGTGTTTCTAGCATATGAATTCACTGATAAAACAGATTTAGTTTTGATTAGTAAGAAAACATATGTCAAAGCATAACATGATATACTCCTATTCTTGACTCAATTGAGGAGTAAGAACTTAAAGTCTTATTTATAGACAAATTGGAATGAAAATTCTGCAACTTTTTAAAATTGAATCTCAAGTATGAAAACAAGATTTCTTATATGTCAAGTAAAGTCAGGTATGACAACATTCATTTGATATTTTAAACTTGTGTAATGCACTGCTACTATATAACTAGTGATGCAAACCGGTGACTACTAATCTAAAACTTAGAATATGGAACTTCTATTACTGCCATTATTAGATACCAAGTTGATATCATACTAAACAGAATAAAGTAATTGAGTGAGTAACAATACATTACAAGGTTCATATGAAAAATTAGAATGGATAATCTGGTTGATAAATTGAGATTGATCTAAGAAATAGATTGTCAACATACAATTGCAATGCATACAGATTGGTCATTAGGAGAGTAATGCAAAAATGATTTTTTACTATCAAGGCAAAAAAAGAGACAGGTTAAGTAAATCAATATCAGAAGTAAAACATTAGCTATTTCATTGGGGAAATATGTAGAAACAATTTTGAGTCTGCAAATTTGACTTCTACTTTGACTTTCAATAAAACAAATCAGATGGCTATAAAATCTCACATATCAATTTAGACTGTTATTTGAAACTTAGTTGGAGTGAAAAATCAGGATGTAACATTGCAAAAAAATAAAAATAAAAATTCTACAGAATCAATTCAAATAGCAAAGGGTTAACTAATTGATTGACTTGATTGACTTTCAAATTTCAAGAAGCTTTGAGCCTGAGAATTTATAAACATCAGTAACTCCAAATTTTTTATGTGTTCATGCTCTAAAAATTAGAGGTACCAAAAGTGACAAAACATCAGAAATACTATAAGTTCCTTGAGGCCCAAACTCATCAAGTTATTGGAAAAAGTGAGAACCATACATCTTCCTTGATAAAACTATTCTCTTACTACAAAAACATTACCAACACATCTAAAATATAACACAAAATATTTTCACAAATATTTAGGCCAAAGTGAATTTTCAAACAAAAAGGCAAATTAAAAGTCAAACTATTCTAATTATAAGTCTGATTTCTACAAAAACTTTACCACAACATTTTATTTAGTCATCATATGGTTAAAAAATCTAGCTAAATAAGCAAAAATTGATAAAAATATCTCAGCTCCAAACTCTAGGTAACAAATGAAACTTGCTTAAAAAAAAAAACATAGAATCTCCCAACAAATGCAGACTTTAGTTAACAAAGCCATAACCAAGCTGGTACAAAAGCAAACCAGAAGTGCAACTTTTCACTAGAAACCATTAAAAGACATTTCTATCATAACATTGTTTTCTAGTTTAGAAAACAATAGAATCACTACAAGTTCCAAAAGCAGGTAGTTTTCTGCTTCATCTAGACAAAAAAAAAAGCCAACATTTTTGGCATCCCAACAAAAGATGACAGCCCAGTGTTTTTTTTTTCTTAATTTTGTTTTCAGATTAATGTAAGATTAGAACATTGTTGATTTGTTTACATCAGTATAAACGTTAAGTCCAAATTCTACTTTTGCTTATTTCCTCAGTTGTACAATAGTAAATTGGTTATTTGTCTTTCTTTTTACATGTGTAGCAACTACCTAAATAACATCATTAGGAAGCTAAGAAGCTTGAGTAATACTGCCAACTATGAACTCACATGACTAGCTTCTTAAAACATGTAGATATAATCAACTTATAGTAGATAAGAAGTGGCTTAATTAAAAAAAGGTACCTATACTATCAAACAAGAAAACTTGGCCAAGTACCACATATTGATTCATTCCAGTTGCCTCCAATAACAATATGAAGAAAAATGAGTTCAAATTAATCATGTAGAAAATACAAAAATATTATTTTTTTTAGATAATCTTAGGGGCACCTACAGGTTGTTGGCTTGCACTTTGAGTAACAACACAAGCTCTCTTGTTGTACCTAGTCTGCTTACAATTAATGCAACACATTTCCTTATAATGCCTTGAAAGTTTTACTTGTCTTTTATAGGTTCATTCTTAGATTTTTTTTTCTTTTTGTATGAGGCCTGCCAAGAATTGGCTTTGGAAGTGGAGATAGTTAAATGTCATTTCCACTATCTTCGAAAAAATCTTCACAGACCATTAACTCAAGAGAATATTGATGAAATTTGAAAAACATGTTTTTCTTGTACCAATAAACTTGGTAAATCTTCGGGTTTTCTCTTTTATATCGAATAATAGTAGCTGCATGTATATAAGGTATTTCACAAATATCCCAAAGCAGCAGCTGCATGTACAAAAGATATTCCACAAATATCCCACATTTGACAACTATATGTCATTAGCTATAAACTCATTACATATTGAGATTTACTAGTATTAATGTGATAACTATCATCATTGTTGCACCTAATAGTCCATTTGTAACCATCCTCAATATTTGTAATAATTTTTGCTATGACCAAGTATCCATACTTTGATCTCCATTTGCTTGCAAACATTCTTCTTTTTATGTTTCTCTAAAAAATACACACCTTAATTTCTCTAACATAAAATAATTGATTTACTTCTTGCTCCAATCAAAATAAAATTGAATGTCTCACAACTATTATTGTCAATTGAGTCACATTGAGCCGCACATGAGAAATAAGCCTTATACCATAATTTAATATCTACACATAATATTGTCTCTTTGGCACCAGCCTTCATTCTCTTTATTTCATCTAATCTCTTTCTCAAAGATGGCTTGTTTGGTGCTTTTGCAACAGCATAAAATACTATCTTAAGGTCATCACCTTGAAACCTTGAATACAGATTGACATATATATGTCTTACACATAATCTATGTTTAGCTGTTGGGAATACCTCTGAAATAGCATTTAAAAGTCCCTATAACAACATTTACAATAAATATAAGAGATATCATACCTGGAATCTATTACATAACAATTTGTTCTAAATTTAATAATAAAATGTACATTTTGTTGATTAGACATGAAAGCTCAACTGTTTCCATCTATGGTGTTTATATATGATCTTAGGTGTTGTAACAACCAATTCCATGATGCAATACACCTTACCTTAACAACTTTCCATGCCAGTGAAAACATTTGATTATTTATATTTTTCCCAACCATTGTCAAAAGTTGGCCCTTAACTACTCCTTTTAGAAAATAACCATCAAACCCTATAAAGAGCCTACAACCCACCATAAACCCTTTTCCTTAAAGCTGTAAAGCATAAATACAATCTCTTGAAATTAGGAAAAATTCTAAGACTATTGTAATAAGCTTCAATGTCAGCACTATTTGCTAGATTTGAAGCTATTATGGCTTTTGCATAATCAAGTAATTTTGTGTATTCATGTCCAACATCTTTTTTCAATTTATTCCTAACATTTGTGTTAGCCTTCTTACATTGATTTCTTGAAACATCATTACCTAGCAATTGCCTAATAGTATCTTGAAAGAAATTCTACCTCATTTCAAGATATTTGGCAATGAAAGTTTCAAACTTCTTAGTAATTCATCGTATAGTGATTTTAGAAATTTTAAAAACTTTCCCACACTTGTACTTCTTCATATACCTTTTTACCATAAAATATTTTTCCCCCTTGAAATGTCTTGATAAATGCAAATAGAAGCCTGGGAAAACCAACTAACTTACACTCGACCTTAACCTGAGAAGTTCAATCTTTACATAGTCATGATATTTCTCCTCAATCACACAATATTTTATCAATACATCTTTGAACTTAATCTAATGGAAAAACTAACATTTGGTGATTTTGGATTATACCTCTCAAAATGATTTCTCTTTCTTAGGACTACCTTCTCACCATTTTTATCACTTTCTAGGTAGAAGCTCCCAAGATCTAAATTATCTAACTCACTTTTAGTTTCAATTGATCTCTCACTATCAGAATCTGTAATTTCACTTGCATCATGCTACTGATGATTACATAAATTTGGGAACAATGCTGCATTTGGATAATTTGGATCAACATGTTGCTACTAATGAAGGAGACCCCTTGTCTCCTTAATTCTTCATCTTTATAACTGAAGCTCTTTCCTTGATAATGTCAGCTGTTGTAAGGTGCAATAAATTGGAAACAATTAACTTGAATAGACACTGCCCTATTCTCTATCATCTATTCTTTGCAGATGACTCTTTGTTTTTTTTCTCAGTTAGTGCTGCCAATTGCCACCTACTTAAGTTGTTGTTGAACTCATATTGTAAAGCTTCTGGTCAGTCTATAAATTTGGATAAGTCAAGCATGTTTTTCAGTAGTAACACTTCCGTGGACAGACAAATAAAAATTAATCCCATTCTTGGTATTCATAAGAAGAATAGCCCTGGCAAATACCTGGGTATTCCAACAATATGGGGCAAGTCAAAATTAGAGGCTTTATCTTTTCTAATAGAATAGAATTGTTAGGAAGCTACAAAGCTGGAAGGGCAAATGTTATCTCACGTAGGCAAAGAAGTGCTAATAAGAGCAGTAGTTTGTGCATTCCCTACCTATATTATGACCTGTTTTAAGTTCCTAGGGGGTTGGTGCAAAAAAATTAATACTCCAATTGCAAACTTATGATGGGGCTCCTCTGTCATACGAAATAAAATCCATTGGAAAAGTTGGGAATTCCTGGCAAAAGCCAAAGACATGGGAGGCCTGGGCTTTAAGGAGATGGAGAAGTTCAATAATGCCTTATTTTCTAAGATTGCTTGGAGAATTCAAAATAATCCTGACAGCTTCTGGGTGAAGATCTTGAAAGGGATTTATTTTCCAAATTCTTCTTTCTTGGAGGCCAAAAAAGGTTTTAAGCCATCTTGGGGCTGGACTAGTCTTCTGGAAAGGAGAGATCTCTTCATGAAAGGTTATTGCTGGTAGGTTGGCAATAGGAAAAGAATTAGAATCTGGAAAGACCCTTGGGTTCTCAGAATTGGAGATTTTTATTTGCACCCCTTAGGATTTGTTCCAAACACAGCAACTAATATGAAGGTTTGGCAGATTATTAGACCTTCCTTCCTCTCTTAGGATCTTAGGAAGATTCAGTAATGGATTTCAAAGCCTGAAGCTCAATTTGTAAGACAAATTCCACTGGGTAGTCCTTTTCAAAAAGACTATGTTATCTGGCCTTTTTGAAAAATTAGGAGACCTAACAGTTAAATCAGTTTATAAATTTCAAATTCAAAGATGCTACCTGCTTAATAGAGCTTTTTTTTTTTTCTTACCAAGTCAATCCTCAACTATGGAAGCTTTTGTGGCAAATTAAATGCATTCCAAAAGTGAAGTTTTTTTTGTGGAGAGCTTGCCATAATGGCTTAGCTACAATTGGGAATCTAGCTAAGAGGAAGATGATAGTGGATTAGCATTGCCCTTTTTGTTCCTCTATTAAAATAGTGGAGCATGCTCTCCTAGGATGTGATTGGACAAGGGCTGTTTGGTTTGGCATACTGGACTACTAGATAGATAAAGTTCAATTGACTACTTTTGATACATGGTTGTATGCTTCTCTGACTCAAGTATGTAAAGGAAGTGATAGTCAGAGATTGGGTTCTATTATTGCTTACACTTGTTGGTTTGTATGGCTTGCTCAAAATGAATCAATTTTTGACAAAAAAAAAAAATCATTATATCCTACTTCTGTTATCTTCAAAAGTAAAAAAATTGTGACTGAATATTGGTCTAATCTCCACACTACTTCGGATCACAGGGATGCTAGTCTGCTACAGAATCATTAGTGGTGTCCTCCAGAAAAAGGCAAAATCAAGATTAATTTCGGACGAGAGCCTGTGATGTGAAATTTGGAAACGCAGGAGCAGGAGCAATTTTGAGAACAGATGATGGTAGCTTGGTGATTATGGGAGGAAAATTCCTTCATACCTCTGATCCTTTAGTAGTAGAATCTGAAGCAATGGGGGAAGGGCTGAGACAGGCTTTGAAGAAGAGGATTAAAAAAGTAGAATTGGAAACAAACTCCCAACTGCTTGTTGGGGCTATCTCGGGCAGAGTTGTGCCCTGGCATATCAAGCCCATTGTTCAAGATATTCAACACTTAAGGGCAAAATTTCATTTCTGTAGTGTTAAATATATTCCTAGAGAGGGGAACATGTGTGCCGATGCTATTGCATCTTGGTGTAAAAGGGAGATGAGATCTCTTGAGTGGACTTCTAGTCCTTCATCTCCTTTTCTCGATTTGATTAAGCATGAAGCAATGTATCACGCTCCTTGATTGTTCTTATTAAAAAAGATTGTGGCAATCAATATATATATATATATATATATATATATATATATAATGTTATGTACTATAGTTATATAAAGTGATAAATTATCAATTTAGAAAATGTGCACTTTACAAATTCTAAAATTTAATTTAATTTTTATAAAAAAAATTAAATATTATTATTATTATTATTAGTTAACTTAATCAACCTTAAAAAATGATTTTTTTCACAAAAAAAAAATTTATAAAAATTATTTTTTAAACTTCTTAAAGTGTAGGGTTTTAATAAATTAATAATTTTTCTAAATAATTAATTTATATATATATTATAACATATTAAAATTAATGTAAAAAAATGACTCTAAAAGCACATAATAATAATAATATGGGTAAAATGGGCCTAAAAGTTGGTTCTTTGAATCTATGAGAGGATGCGCTGGCCTATGGGCTGCCAAAAGAGAGCGCAAAACCTATGTAAATACTTTCGGATAGATCACTATTCCCAAAACCAAAACAAAACTGAATTGTCAACTAAAACTCTGATAAGGCAACAAAAAATGTGAGAAGAGGCCTGGAAGTGTTAAATATTGTTACCCTAGGTATACTGTATTTTAAATTTTTAAGGTATATTGTATAGTATACCATATCACAAACCATTACCATTTTCGTAAAAAAATAAATGTTATAATATTATTTTAAGATGACATAAATTCAATAATTTTTTTGAACATTTTATATGTATTCTAATTTTTCTCATCATAATTTTTCAAGTATAAATAAAATATATATGATAGAAGATATTTTTTTAATACAAAAAACATAAAAAAATGTTTTATATAAAGCAAAATAAATAATACTAAGAAAGAAACTAATTTATTAATATAAGAGAAAAAAATAATACTTTAATAATAACAATATATTTTTTAATATCACATTGAGTTCTTAGATGACCCAAAGTAATCATTAAATTTTTATGTTAAGTAAGAAAAGTAACCAAAAGAATAAAAATAAATATTTATTTTATGATATGTGTATTAATTATATTTTAATTTTTTATATATTAATGATATTTTGCTGTAAAATGACAAAAAAAATATCTTACACACATCCACAAAAAATAAAATACTGCAGTATGTACTTCACGGTATTTGCAGTATACCACGATTTTTGGACAAAATGTATACAAAAAGTGAACGGTATACAAAATACCGTGAAATACCATAATATACCTCGGTATACTGCATAATAAAATGACAAAATGCACATTTTGTACTGCCGTGGTATTTATATCTAGGGGTGAGCATAGTTTGGGTTAGTTCAGTTTTATGGTAGAACTAAATCAATCCGAAATATCCTCGGTTCTAAAATATTTCTACCTAACCTAAAAACCAAGAACATAACAAAACCAAAACCATGGTTTTGAGTTTTTCAGTTTTGGTTATCCGGTTTTTCGGTTTATATCATATACCTATAACAACACTAAAATTTAATAAAATTGCATCAATAACCAGTTTATGAAATATTCAACATAATATACAATTAAATTAGTATTTAAATACATATACTTAGACACATTTGAAAGAGTTTAACATACTGTTGCAAAAATTGTTCAAAAGAGTTACTTGTGGAGTACCTTCCATCTCAACCAGTTTACTTTCTTCAAGTAATTCCAACAATGACACTACATTTAACATGAAAAGTTGACCCTTTAAGACCATATTTTATAGTATCAAAACCTAAAATATGCTGATGTCATGAATTTTCAATTTCACATGGCTCATAAATGAAAAAAAAACATAAGAATTGTGTTGTAAAGAGTAGTCTAGAGTAAAGAGATCGAAAGCAAAATGATCAAGGAGTAATCGGTCTCGGAAATAAATTGATTTAGTGAATATCAAAAAATTTCGTGAATAATTTCACAACTTCCATGTTGTTTCAATTTGGGGTATCCATTTAAGGATTTAACATAAAAACACAAGATGACCATCATAATTCTTAAAAGAAGTACACACACACACACATAGCTATATATGTATATATAGGGTTTAGGGTTTATAATTTTTCTTATATAATTATATACTTCGGGTTTGTTCTATATGGAACCAGAACCAATCTAAAAATCATCGATTCTCTTATATGTAGAGTTAACCTGCAAACCATGGTCCATTTTTACTCAACCCAATAGGGGTGGTTTGGGTTGGGTTTCGCGTTTACCTAACCCATACCCACTCCTATTTAATTTCATGAGGCCTACATCACATAAATGCGATAGAAGGAGGACGATTTGTCGGTCTTAAACCTTGTCAAACATTTCTCTTTTAGTCCAAAAACTTATTGACTGTCTATGATGTCCCATATCTAATCTTTCCGTCTAATTTGTTAGTCCTAAATTGCGTATCCTGCCACATGACTAACAGCAAATACTACGTGGCATTTGACTTCAGTTTACACTGTAGTCAATGATGATGTGGCTTATGTAGGACCAACAATGACGGACTTAAGTGTACAAAATTATAATTGTGTGAAACTTTTTCTTCAACAACAAAATCATGACTCCTCATTGTGCAATTAAAGAAAATTTTCTTCTCATTCCTCATCATGCCGACGTTAGCTTGCCTACTCAAAACTTCTCTTCCATTTTCTTTAAAATTCCTTCTAAATCATTCCTTCCACAGCAACCTATTCATCTTCCTCAATCCATAACCTAATCCCAGTTTACTCTTCCCCCAGGATCGATCCGACAAACCCCAGTCTCAAAACAGACGAGTTCCCTTTCTCTGATGATCCACCAAACTTCAGCTTTTCACAACTAAAAAATGGGGATTTACCAATGGCATTATTACCAACGGCCTAGCCATTGGTAAATACCAACGAGCATGATCATTGGTATATTTATTCCAACGTGCACACGTTGGTAGAGAAAAAAATGTACTGTACGTTTTTTTAGCCGTTGGTAAATACCAATGGACTTGACCGTTGGTCAAATGTCCAACGTGCACGCGTTGGTAGACTTGGACTTGGAAATGGGCTTGATTTAGTAGGCTTTTTTACCAATGGCTTAGCCGTTGGTAATAATGTAATTAAACCTTAGCCTTTTTCCAACGGCCATTATCGTTGGTAAATACCAATGGGCTTGACTGTAACGACCCAAGTCCAGAACCGGTCAACGGAAAACCTGCCC
Organism: Aquilaria sinensis; assembly: GCA_005392925.1. Lineage (NCBI taxonomy): Eukaryota > Viridiplantae > Streptophyta > Magnoliopsida > Malvales > Thymelaeaceae > Aquilaria > Aquilaria sinensis. The sequence goes on along the minus strand of SMDT01003026.1, from coordinate 9,083 downwards.
ACACCACATGGGCTATCCTTTTTTTAGAAAAGGATAAGCGCTAGGTGTTTATGTTTTGGAATTGGAGCCTATATATCCACATAAGGCTTCCCACAATTCAACCATGTGGGACATGGGGGTGTTACGCTATAATAACCCTAGAAATTAAGTAAAATAAAATCACCAAATTATCCTAATTAATTAAATAAATAAAATAATAATAATAATAAAATATAAAATTAAGAATCTTGATTCTGAGATGATTCCTTTAGTGGTTATTAAGTCAAATTCCAAACCGGAAGCTCAAAGTCATTTTCTTTAGGCTAGGGGCATTTTTGTCATTTACAACCGAGCATCGGATGGAAAATCTGGGAGCACCATTGGATTTTTCTTGAAAAAATGAGTCAAGAGAAATTTACCTCACTCAATTCTGAATTCGTTTGCTTAGGTTTCAAAAATTTAGCCTACACACGTGTACAGTTTAAACCGGGATCGTGCTATCGTTACATGGAATAATTTCCCAACTAACCCTATTTTTTATTCTAAAAGTTTCAGCCGCATGCCTCCTTGGAATTTTGTTTGTTAAAAAAAAAAACAATTTAATTTAATTTACCTACTTATCTATATTTTCCTTATTTTAAAAACCTTCATTATTATCCTAATATAACTACAACTCTTTCTTTTAATTTAATATTCTTTTCCCGTATCTCTCCTAGGTCAAAAAGGCTGGTGCGCCTCCAGCAATTAAAAATCCTAGGCAAACTAGAATCTTGGTCTTTTATCACCTTTTAAGCCGTAAAGCAACATTTTCGAAGGAAAAGAGAATTTCGGCCACACCTTCAAAATTCGCCATCAATTTTTCTTTTCTTTCTAGCCTAGACAATATTGTTCTATTCCGTTCATGAGTGCGAGCAACTGCTAGCAAGTATTTCTTCGGGTAAACCACAACACAAGCCGCGGACAAACACCCGATTGCTTCTGTCTCCCCTTATCCTTCCATCAAACCTATGTAAGTCAGCCCTCCATGCTTTGATTCTTAGTTATTCTAGAGTATTGGAACATTATTTTAATTTTATATTTTTCTTAGATTCATCAGATTGAAGAGAAACCCCACCGGGGACACAAAAACGATCCTACACGCACCGACGATTCCGAATTCACTTGTGTAAGTCTAAATTATTCTATATCACTCTTTTAATTTTTTTTTCCAGCACCTAAAGGCCTTATATCTTTGCTGTAAATCTTTGGTAGATTATCATTAATCCAAGTTTTGGGTTTTCCACTCGCTTCCGGTGCAATCTTGTCCATACTTGGTTCTAAGCCTCGGTAAGCCACCGTTGCCTTTTTTAAAATTATCTTGGCTGCCAATTTCGAATATTACAGCCCTAATAATTCTCTTTTCCTTGCTGTCCATGTTGTTAGAAAGGGTTAGAAAATCCTTACTTGAAGGTTTGGTGCTTCTTTGGACTCCCGGAGCGTTAGAGATCCCGAAACCACATCGGTAACCGAAATAAAATTTTTTTTCCTTCCAAGATCAATTTCTACAGCCATTAAATGAGCTTATAAGTTAGTGCATGGCCGCTGTAAATTTTAGCATCAATATCAAGAAGGCTCCCGGCACGATCCCGAATAGGATCGAGGCCATCGAAGACGCCCCGAGACCCGTTTTGCCCACTAGGTAAAATTTCGGCCTAGATGTTAAGAACATGAACCTTCCAAGTACCATTTAGGAAAATTTCTAAATTTTAGCACATTTTCTAATTTTCTACCTTACTAACATTTTGTAGGACCGTCCTAGGAAATCGCCCCTTTCGCCGTATTATTCCGAACTAGGTAAGGGGGAAGAGCGGGTTAGTTCTCGTGGGCCCTCTTAGGCCCAAAATAAGCATCAACCCGAATAATAAATTTTAAGTAAACAATTGGGCTAAACAAAATCTTTAAATGCGTGGGCAACATGGGTAGGGTAATTAATTAGTTTTTCTAGAATTTTATTTTATTTTATTTTATTTTAGTTCTCTTCCATTGAGATGTAATTTTGGTTGGTTGGTTGTATGGTTGTAATGATGTGATGTATGATGTATGTTTGGCGCTAGTATCATACTAGGACCGCTTGTAACAAGAATTAAATTAGAAATATGTTAGGACCGCCTAAATAAACACCGCTAGTACCATGTTTAGGGCCGGCGAGACAAACACCGCTAGTACCATGTTTAGGGCCGACAAGCTCATTAGCAACATGATGAGATTGGAAGCAACCGTTAGTGGCATGTTAGGGCCGTAATAAATTATTATAAGCTGATAGATAAAGGATTAGGAGCGTAAATGCTAAATGACCAATTTAGAAAGAATTCACGAGAAATGAGATGAACATTTATCACAAATACACTTAAAAGATATCATTGATTGTCATGACATCATGTAACACTAAACTAAGATAACATGATAAAAGAAATAGGATGCACTAGAATCATGGCATTCTACTAAAAAGAGCTAAAATAAAATGAGCTACGGTCATGCATCAATTGGTTGTTGCATATGATTGATGTTTGTCATACACAAGATTGCATTAAGTAAAAGATTTGAAGAGTAAGATAAAATACGAGGCATGCAAGGTTGGTGACGAACCATATCTACATGACCTAACAAGCCGTAAATTTAGACGAGAGGTTCGGAACGGACGATTCGAACCCGAGAGGCATGTTAGGGTGGCGGCGGACCGTCCCTAGTCATGACCCGATATTGACACGGAGTATGGAGATATGATTTGTGCGCTGTCAGACCATAGCTGGCGAGGGACCATGCTTATGGCTGGTATCACGAGAGGCTCTACCTCGGCGTAGGTATCCCGAGAGGCTCTGGCTTGGTGGCATCCCTAGTGGCACTGCCTAAGAGTTATCCCGAGAGTGGGTGATGTACACACTCACCACCCTAGGTTCGTCCGACGGCATTTAAGTATTGGATTAAATGATCGATCAATAAGATATTATTTAATCGGTAAAAGGAATTATGCATATGCATGGTAGTTCAAGCATGCTAGTAGGACTTTGATATTGTTGTTATGATGTTGTATGGAATTGTTCTTTAATTAAATTGCTACAACTTAAAGTTTATTATTCGTTGTTGTTTGTTACGGGAATATTAGGACCCACGTGATGGGCCTGATACTTCCCCCTTACTGAGCAAGTTGTGCTCACCCCTCCTTCTAACATGTTTTTCTTAGGTGAGTACTATGAGGAGACAGAGTACACTGAACCATATAATGAGGTTCAAGATGTGGAGCAGACTGAGTGAGGGTACGCTGTAGCCCCTCGAAAGTAGAACTGGCTGGGACTGGGTTTCAACTTTGTGTTATTTGATTTCTAAAGAAACATATGGTTTGTTTAAATTGACACATTATGCGCATATTAGTTTTCCTGGGATTGTCACTTAACTACTCTGATTTCATTTAATACTCTCATTGTTTGGAAAATAATTTAAATAAAATGTTTTACCTCATATTTCTTAAATTATTTTTAATTAAATGCTTTATAATTCTGGGAATTTAAGATATCTTTTAAAATTAAGGTTCATAAAATTGGGGGCGTAACAGTTTGGTATCAGAGCCAGATTCGAGGAAGGCAGCGACCTCACTCAGTAAGTATGCTTCTTGTTTGTTTGCTAAGTTAGAGACCTTGGATAGGTTTCGAAAAGTTTCCATAATTGAGCATAATATATTAGCAAGTTTATAAACAAAAGTTAACAACTTGGCTTTCAATAAGGGGACTCGTAAAATAATATACCAATTAATTTAACGTCTAAAATGATATAGGAGTTACCTAGAGCCTCACCTAGTGTTATAAGTTAAAAGTTACTTCCAAAGTTGTTTAACTACGTTGGACTAAACCTTTTCCTTTTTAGGTCATGGACCCACATGAGTACCCTGCCTTGGGTCTTGGGCGAGGCGCACAGGATGAGCCGCCATCTCATGGTCGAGGACGACCCCCACGAGGTCGAGGCCAGAATGCTCAAGTGCCTGGACAGGACATGCTGAATCATGGGCAACAAGCCCAGAATCTTGGTCAGCAGGCCAATGATGATCCATTGCGTCAGACAGTCATTGCCTTAGGCCAGTACTTTCAAAATTTGAATGAGCGGGAGCAGCAGCCTTATGCCCCGGCCAGATGTCAGCATAGGGCCGACCTACTTGAGCGGTTCAAGAGGCTAACTGGTGAGTATACTGGTGGGGTTAACCCTACCAAAGCTGAGGAGTGGATCAGGGCTTCGGAGAGGACATTTACAGCTTTGAGAATTCTAGAAGAGGACAAGGTGGACTTAGCTACCTTTAGCTTGGTTGAGGAGGCCCAGACATGGTGGGAGGCCACTCGACCAGGGGTTTCGAGAACTAAGGGTGGATATATCACTTGGGAGACATTCGTGCATACTTTCTATGGTCGATACTTCTCTGAGGCCATGAGGGACAGAAAAGAACAAGAGTTTCTTGCACTGGTACGGGGGAGCATGACTGTAGATCAGTACACAGCTAGATTTAATGCCTTGGCCCGTTATGCTGAGCACATTGTGGCACATGAACCAAGGAAAATCAAGAGGTATGTTAATGGTTTGCGTGACGAGCTGGCAGATAGGCTGATTATGCAAGAAATTGATACCTTTGAGAAGGCAGTATCCTTAGCTCAACGGGGTGAGGCAAGGATGCAAGATAAGCAACTATCTAGACCGCTTGACACGACTCAGAGTCGTATGCCATCACGACCTACATATGCAGGCAGTTTCCATCCTATACCACGACCGATGCCTGCCCAGGGGCGAGGACATTTTGGCAGAGGTCAGCCAATCGATAGCAGAGCTACCCGACTACAGCTTAATGAGACAGGAGGGTCTATAGTGCGACCGGTTTTTTAGGGCCAGGGAGGGCCTAGATGTCAGACTTGTCATTTCTTTCACCCAATTGGAGGGCGGTGTGTGACCTGTTTCTATTGCCAAGAGATAGGGCATCTATCCAAGCAATGTCCTAAGAGGGATGCTCAACTAGCAGTACACGTTCCACCAGCAGCACCGGTAGGACCACCAACAAAGAAACCTCGTGTGGCAGGATGTGTTTACGCAGTGACAGCCGAGGAGGCAGAGGATGCTCCAGGTGTGGTGTAAGGTACGCTGTTAGTTATAGCTTTTAATTATAGCCTTTAATTTCAAGTTCATGGTAGTGGCATGCTTAGGTTAGTGATTGTTTGAATTGATCGTAGGTACTCTTTCTATTTCTGGGTTCCCTGCTAGAGTTCTTATAGACTCGGGGTCCACACATTCTTTCATATCTCCTAGACTAGCAAATCAGTTAGGCATGCCTGTTAAAGAGCTTCCTTTCATACTAGTGGTTTCTACACCATCAGACACTAGTATGAGTTCTACTCGTGTACTTCAATCTTGCTCGATTTCTGTCAGAGGACACAATTTAGACTCTGACCTCTTTGTGCTTGGGATATCTGAATTTGATTGTATTTTGGGCATGGATTGGCTACATCGCCACCATGCTAAAGTGGATTGCTATCAGAAGCTAGTTACCTTCTCCTTGCCTGATGGGTCAGAAGTGCAATTTGTTGGGGATAAAAAGAGCTTCACTCCAATCTTAATTTCTAGCTTGCAAGCTAATAGATATCTCCGTCAAGGTGGTGTTGGCTATTTGGCTTATGTGCAGACAGAGTTAGAGAAGCCTGAATCAGTAGCTGGTATTCCCATTGTGGAAGAATTTCCAGAAGTGTTTCCAGAGGAGTTACTTGGAATGCCACCTAGCCGAGATGTTGACTTCACCATTGATTTATTGCTAGGAACGGCTCCTATCTCTCAAGCACCTTATCGAATGGCTCCCTCAGAAATGGTGGAACTAAAAAGTCAATTACAAGAGCTTCTCGAAAAGGGGTTCATACGTCCAAGTACCTCACCTTGGGGTGCTCCTGTTTTATTCGTGAAGAAAAAGGATGGCAGCTTGAGGATGTGCATCGATTATCGACAGCTGAATTTAGTGACGATAAAGAATAGGTACCCTTTACCTTGGATTGATGACCTGTTTGATCAGCTGAGGGGATCATCAGTGTTCTCCAAGATCGATTTGAGGTCTGGGTACTATCAACTGAAAATCAAAGAGGGAGATGTGTCAAAGACAGCATTCAGGACTCGTTGTGGGCATTATGAGTTTTTAGTGATGCCCTTCGGGTTAACCAATGCACCCGCCGCTTTCATGGGCCTAATGAATAGGGTGTTCCAACCATACCTAGATCAGTTTGTCATCATTTTCATAGATGATATTCTGATTTACTCACCAGATGCTGAAAGCCATAGAGAACATTTGAGGATTGCACTTCAGACGTTGAAGGAACATAAGCTGTATGCAAAGCTGAGCAAGTGCAAGTTTTGGTTGGACAGTGTCACCTTTTTAGGCCATTTGGTAACTAAGGAAGGAATTTCAGTGGATCCTAGTAAGGTTGAAGCTGTGGTGAACTGGCAACAACCGAAGACCGTGTCTGAGATTCGGAGTTTATTGGGCTTGGCTGGGTATTATAGACGTTTTGTAGAAGGTTATTCAAAGCTGGCACGCCCTTTGACCCAACTGACTAAGAAGGATCAACCATTCCAGTGGACCGAGCAGTGCGAAAATAATTTTAAGGAGTTGAAGAAGCGATTAGTCTCTGCACCTATTCTTACTCTTCCTGATAGGCGGAGTCATTTTGCAGTTTATACAGATGCATCACATCAGGGGCTTGGCTGTGTATTGATGCAGGTGGGAAAGATGATCGCTTATGGGTCTAGGCAGTTGAAGCCTCATGAGCTTAATTACCCAACTCATGATCTGGAGTTGGCAGCTGTCATACATGCATTAAAGCTTTGGCGACATTATTTGTATGGAGAAAAGTTTGAGGTCTTCATTGATCACAAAAGCCTACAGTATCTATTGTCACAGAGGGAACTCAATAATCGACAGCGTCGTTGGGTTGAATATCTCTCCGATTATAATTGCACTATTCAGTATCACCCAGGTAAAGCTAACCTAGTGGCTGATGCTTTGAGTAGAAAAATGGGTGCTAAACTGAATGCTATGGTGGTTTCTGGGTGGAAACTACTAGAGGAGTTTAGTCATATGAGCTTAGGTGTTCAAGTGAAGGGACCCCAGGTTCTCAGGGCCAGTTTGCATATGGAGCCTACACTTGTGGCAAGGGTCAAGGAGGCACAAAAGGAGGATCCACAATGCCAAGAATGGTCAGTTCCGGGGCAAAAAGGATTCAGTGTGGATGTGGATGGTACCCTAAAATTTCAAAATAGAATCGTTGTTCCCTAAGGTAGTGAGGTGAAGTATGATGTTTTATCGGCGGCACATGCATCTCGGTTGACCATCCACCCGGGGGGCCCCAAGATGTACCATGATTTGAAGAAAAGCTTTTGGTGGAGTGGTATGAAGAAGGATATTGCAGAGTTTGTATCTAGATGTCTGACTTGTCAGAAGGTCAAAGTAGAACACCAGAGACTTGGAGGACTGCTACAGCCATTAGAGATTTCTCAATGGAAGTGGGACGACATTGCAATGGATTTCATAGTCGGGCTACCTGCCACTCGTCGTCGACATGATGCAATATGGGTTATAGTTGATCGGTTAACCAAGTCAGCCCACTTTTTGGCAATCCAAAAGACTTGGCCTGTAGCTAGATTAGCTAAATTATACATATCTGAGATAGTTCGTCTTCATGGAGTACCGAGGAGCATTGTTTCTGATAGGGATCCACGATTCACATCACAGTTTTGGCAGGCTTTACAAGAACAGTTGGGCACTGTGACATTAATGAGCACCGCTTATCATCCACAGACAGATGGGCAGTCGGAGAGGACTATACAAACTATTGAGGATATGCTTAGAGCTTGTGCACTGGATTACAAGAACTCCTGGGATAATGACCTGCCACTAGTGGAGTTTGCTTATAATAATAGCTATCACTCCAGCATTCAGATGGCCCCATATGAGGCTTTGTATGGACGTAGTTGTCGTACTCCGGTGTGTTGGGAAGAAGTGGGCGACAGGCCTTTATTAGGACCAGATTTGGTACAACAAACTTCAGATAAGGTCAAAATAATCAAACAACGATTGGTAGCGGCTCAAGATAGGCAGTGAAGTTATGCAAACCAGAGGCGTCGTCCCTTGGAGTTTTCTGTTGGTGATCATGTGTTCCTAAAAGTGTCACCGACCAAGGGAGTTCAACGTTTTGGAGTGAAAGGAAAGTTAGCCCCACGCTTTGTTGGACCTTTTGAAATTTTAGAACGGGTTGGAGAGGTGGCTTATAGAGTGGATTTACCACCGAACTTGGCTAGAATTCATAACGTGTTCCACGTGAGTAATATTCGAAAGTATCAGCCAGATCCAGCACATGTTATTCCGTGGGAGCCCTTGCAGTTACGTGAGGATTTGACTTACGTCGAGGAGCCTTTGGCCATTGTGGATCGTAGAGAAAAGGTTCTGCGCAACAAAGTCATTCGACTGGTAAAGGTCATTTGGAATAATCATGGAGAGCAAGAAGCAACCTGGGAAGTTGAGGATGAGCTTCGAAAGAACTATCCACAGCTTTAAGGTACTTCTCAACACCTTCTTTCAAATTTGGGGACAAATTTCTTTTAAGGGGAGGATGCTGTAATAACCCTAGAAATTAAGTAAAATAAAATTACCAAATTACCCTAAATAAATAAATAAAAGAAAATTACAAAATAAAATAAATAAAATAAATAAATAAAAATTAATTAATTAACAATTTTGTCCTCAAGGGTATTTTTGTAATTTTACCTATCAATTTATAAAATCAATATAAAATTAAGAATCTTGATCCTTAGATGATTCCTTTAGTGGTTATTAAATCAAATTCCAAACCGGAAGCTCAAAGTCATTTTCTTTAGGCTAGGGGCATTTTTGTCATTTACAACCGAGCATCGAATGGAAAATCTGAGAGCATCATTGGATTCTTCTCTTGAAAAGAATTCAAAAGAAATTTACCTCACTCAATTCTGAATTCATTTGCTTAGGTTTCCCAAAATTTAGCCAACGCGCGTGTGGGGTTTAAACCGGGTTCGTACTTTTG